>APFE031356806.1:0-17281 GCA_000404065.3 Pinus taeda | reverse complement strand
CACATCTCTTCTCAGAGATAAGCTACCATCGCCCCAGCTGGTTTATTTCCATTTCTGGTTGTAAGCATATTTCAGTATTTTCCATTAATGAAATGAAGTATTATTTCCGCTGCATCTTGTGTATATGGTTATCTCTGTAATTTGTTGCGTTCTTGTTTAAGTCTGGATCAGTGCATCACTCATCTTTACATACAAATATCAAGCTTCGAGATAACTCTAGCATGTGTAGGACCCGAAGGAGGTTTTTTGTTCCTCCATCCTTGAGTAACAACTTGATTTGTCCATGCCCTTTTATTTTTATTTTTGAGTCATATTGTAGGAAAATGTCACCTCCATTATGTTTTAATATTCACAAAACCATTCCCTATGGGGAGTCATATGACAAGAATCTATTAATTTGATCAATCATACATCATGATCTACATATGTTGGATTAGAATCCAAGTACACATCCCCTTCTTCCTTTAAGAAGATACCCCCTTCTATGAAAGTAACATTAATAGATCTTTCCCTTTATCAAGACTTTAGACTTGCAATCCTTATTATATTGCCCCAGTTTACCACAACTCCAACATTTCCTTAAGGATATTCCTAGGAATTAAAATCAACCTCTAGGTTTAGATCTCTCAATTACAGACATATTTTTATTTCTATCCAATTAATTTCCTCTTATGTGATAGGCATTTTTCTATGACTATCCATTGCTTTCCATAATTTCATCTAATAATATTGATGAGACTACATCAACAAACTTTAAAATAGTTTCATTACTTCCAATAGCTACAACCATACTATCGCATGAATATAGAAAATAAAAAAATATACTAACACACTTATATTCATATGAAATGTTAATATCAATCAAGAACAACTAACTTACAATAATATTGAAGGTATTTAAATTCTCTCTCACCAAGTCTCCATCATTCATTCTTAAGCAATTTGGCTTCTTCAAATGAAAATTTGTAATTATTAGAGACTTGGATTGCTACAAATCCCCTAACTTATTCCATGACGACTTGGATGTAGATTCTTTCACCACATTTAGTAATACTTAATATGAAAGGAGAAATTGGATTGTGCTATTTTCCTTTTTATCTAGCTTCTTCCAATCTTCCACCAACATACCCATAGGTGCAATGCCATGATACACAATGACCCCTTATCATTTGTCTACCAAAACATTGTCTAATTCCCCCTATCATTTGTCTAATTCCTTTATCAAAGTTACATTACTAAACAAACACATGCATAACACAAATCTAACCATGTAAACACATGTAAGAAGATGAAACATACATGTAGGAACATGTATAGCTGGGAGAAAACCATACAAACACATGTAATATATACATGCATCATGTAACACATTCCCAACAAATTTCACTTGTTTTGAGTTTGTTTAGAATTTTTAAGATCAATTAAATCTTGAATAGACAACGAATTACCAAAAGGCATGTACCAAGATTAGTCATGCTCTCATCTCATCTGAAGAAACAACGAAATTTAGAATAGTCATCCCCTTCACCTCTCAACTTGAAAGTTCAACATGCAAATCTACGATCCATAGATCTAGAGGCCTTCTGATACAATATATAATAAACCCATTCTTCCTCAAAATTTTAGCATCATCAACATCATGATGAAGGCTATGTTAGTTTACAGAATATTGTTATGTATGCTATCATGGATATTTCACTGGATCTATTCATCAAAACAAATCTTATAATATTCTACAATCCTATATTATTCAAATTATTTCCTTCAATCCAAAATTAGTTATTACTATCTTATTGCTTGAATTTTATGAAATAACTAAAATAAAAAAATGAAATAAATGAGAAAGGAAACACACCATCCACACAATTGAACATGAAACATGTAATGGGAAACCCAATATTGGAGGAAACTTGGCTAGAAGGTGAGGCCTATTCTATGCCCTCCTTTCTTTAGTTGTGAAAATGGATATAAAAATAAATAGGAACTCATTGTGGAGTTTCCTTTGACATTATAACCGGAATGGATACTACAAAAGATTTTCCTCCTTTGTTATGCTCTCAAAATACTATTCCTAGACATTGTGCTTAACTATTGAAAAATATAGTCCTAAGTATTGGAACCCTTTCTCTTCCTAGTGGCCCAATATTTAACATACTTGATAGTTGACTTGGATTAGGGTTTTTGCATGCTTAACCCTCAACTAGTGATAAGGTTTTGTACCTTCTAGATTTGTCTTGAAATTTAATGCATGGTTGTCCCCACACGTGAGAGTCATTTGATCTAACATGGCATCCTATCATACCATGGTGGTCAAGAAGGTACACAAACTTGCAACGGGCATAACTTTCACATATGTGATCATATTGAAGTTATTTTTGCACTAGTGTAAAGGTTTTGGAATGTATAATAGTTTCAAGGGGATAGGAGCTAGTATCACAAAATTTTGATGGAAAAAGTGTCATTTTATGCCTCAAAATGGCTCTAGAAGGCTCTAAAGTCCATTTACCAAATTGGGACTTGCCACTAAGATGCACCTTGCAAGCCAATTTCTCCAATTTTTCCACCCAAAAATTACAGATATAGATGAAAAATTATATAATAATGCCTCCTATATCATACCTCCCAAATTTAGGATGCATCTGGTCCCTAAAACTTTTTAAAAAATTATTTGAGGAAAAAATTCCTCTATCTTCTCCCTAGAGTATCATTTTTTCTTCCCTCGAATTTGTACTTTTAGCGAAATTTTCCAAAAGTGATTCTATGAAAGTCTAGTAGTTCTATACATCTTCTACAAAAATATCATTATTTCATTGACACTTGATCTTCTAGTCCTAAGTACTCTATGGTAGGTAGGACATGCTCCTCAGTTTCTTGGTCAAACACATATGAATCATAAATTTTCATATTCTCCACATTCACTATTGAGTAAATGCACATATATGTGGGTAGATTGAGTCTATAGGAGTTACCACCAACCTTTTTAATACTTCAAAAGGGCCATACTATAGAGCCTCGATCTTCTTACTAGGACCATTATTTTTTCCTTATTAAGTTGTAACTAGAGCTTTTCTTCCGATGTGAATGATTTCTTTGTTGCATGTTGGTCATGTTGATCTTTATGCATTTCTTATGATTTATTTAGTGTATACTATACATGTAAATAAATCTTCATAACTATTTCAATAAATTTCTCTGCTTTCAACGCTTCTCATGTGTTTCCTTCCCTCACTCCTTGTTATTTATAAACCACATCCAAGAGCGAAGGTAGAAAATACCCAAATCCAGTAGAATCATGGAATACTCTATCATAAGTATTTATTGTGGATCGAATTTTCATCCCAAGAATTCATATGTTCCTGATCTGTAACCCATCAAAATTTGAACTGAAATTCTATTGGTTACTTATGTATTATCGTTGTTTTATATGTGGAATGTAATATATCTCTTTAACATAGTGCCCATATTTTCCCAAAGTGTAATAGAAAAGGAATTGAGAAACACCATTTCCCTATTTGCGATGATGCTCCTCAGTATCCTAAAATGCAGTTAGACTTATTCAAATAGCATTTTTATTCATTTTTTTTCCCATTTGATGGTCTTTTTATAAGGCATAAGAGTGTACATCTTGCTCAACTTGTCAACTATCACAAATAGATTGTCGTCTCCCTTCCTTATTGTTGGAAAAACACCCACAAAACCCATTGAAGTGCTTTCCCATGGTTGGGTGGGTACATGTAATGGATAGGTGTAGACATTACTTCCTACTAATAGGCTTGTTGGTACAAAAATTCATGCATCCTCTAATATACTAAGCTACATATTCTTGCATTCTAGGTCAATACATACACCATTTTAAGTTGGAAATTATCTTCCCAACATAGAAATGTATTGCAACCTTGGAGGAGGGAGCCTCTTTGATAACTTTCAATTGTTTACCTTTAGGTACACATATATGATGTACATTTGGGCTCTTGCACTAGGTGTTTGGCCTATGTACCAAGCAATATTGGTGGTCTCGGGAGCTCTACTCTTGACAAGGCCTCATCATAGTTTGATATTGAAATTGAAAGTTCCTCTCTTTGTTTATAAACCCTTCATGGTGTAGTGTATTCAATCAATTGGATGACACTTGGGTCATATGGTCCTTGGTCAGTATGGTGTGCAAACAAATAGTTGCATTGTTTGGTGTTCACTAGAAACTTAGCAAGAAACATTGTTTCTATTGGTGCTTTGTACCTCTCTGTAGCAATGTTTAAGGGAAAATTCTTGCAAGGAATAAAAGAGGCAATAAACTCTCTGCAACACACTGTCAAGAAACTATTTCAAAATAAAAATCTTAGTTTCAACAGAACCAGTACAACAATCGAAGCAATTTTAGATCTGCAATCAAAAGTTAACAAGATGGATTATGAAATTTACTACATAAGATTGATGCTAGAGGATCTCACTCTCAAAGTCAACTAGGATCAAGATTCCAAAACCGATCCTATTTGTGCATTTTTTCCTAGTTGTCCAAGTCAAAAAAATGTAAAGGAAATTTTTTATCATGAAGGGCATTCTCCCCCTATGTAGGGGTTAAGTAAAATGTATTTTCCATGTTTTGTAAGTGTCATTTTTTAGTTGGTCCTTTTTGGAGGACCTACAAGCTAGCATCTTTAAAACATTGTAATGTCCCTGCGCCTACTCCCAAGGAATAATTTTGGGTCAAACTTTAGAATTTTATTATTTAATACAATACTGAAGGTTGTACAATTGTGCCTCAACACATATTTTATAAAATATAAATATAGTTTCCCTTCAAGTTAAAAATAAATATATAAATAATTTGACATACATTAGAATATAACCTTACATTAATAGAGCGTACAAATCTTTATATTCTCACATTGTCCAGACTGTAATTATTAATTATTTTTTTAAGGAACGATTGTGATTATATTAAACAATTTGGGTTCTAGCGAGAACCATTACATTTAGTAGCAATAACAATTCCTCATTCCTCCAAAAATGCTCTGACTAGAGACTTTGAAATTTCAAATTCTTCTTCTCTAGATTTTCTACATGATTTTCCTTATACATTCGCCAAAAAATTCCATTAACATTTACATACTTGCATAACATACTAATACCTACATAGACACTAAAATACCTATTGATATATTATGTCTAGTCAGCTCCTTCTGTGGATTGTTGCACAAATTCTTCCATATCTTCTGCTTCGTCTTCCCCCAGTTGGCCTTCGTCCTTAGGTTCATCCTACTCTTCTTCTTGTTGAATCTCTATTTGTATGATGAGCTCCAGAGGGTAGGCTCCTATTTCTCTGCATGGTGGTTCATTGACACCACCATCCTCGAGTCCGAATACTTTCTTTAAAACAAACACCACAACAATCTCCACCCTCTCATTTGAGTTCTTTACATTTTTATCCAAGGTCGCTATCTTTGACATGATGGCCTCCGTTGTCACCTAAGCATTCTCTACATCCTTTCTCAAACCCTCCAACTAGTTTGAAACGAGGATGAAATGAGACCAAGCTTCAGAAATGATTTTCCCTATGGTCCTTGATATCATGTCCTCCACCTCATGTCTAAACGCACCAAAGGGATTCTCATAAGAATCCCATGCCCCAGTGCCCAATGGAGAAGCCATATGTTCATCCCAGATGGAATATGCAACAATCCACAATGGATAAGCTCTCTATATCCATCTTCTTATATCTAATACAAACTCCAATTTGATGGCGCAGAAGGACCTTTCATGTTTAATGTGTTGATTTTTGAGTAGTTTGGGAGGTACTCCAAGCCATAAGGTTTGGGGTTTGGTGGGAAAAGCACCACAAAAATAACTTGTGGGCTTGGAACCCAAGCTTGGGGTTTCTCACCCATTGGGATTTGGGCCAAAACCATGAAGAATTAGAGCATGTCAAATTTTGAGGTGAAAGAGCTTGGCATGGCGATTCCAATGCTTCAAATATCACTCAAATCGAAGCTTTAGAAATGAAGATATGAATTTTTGAAGGTTATGTGTGAGCTTGCACAAGAAGTGTCAAGGTCAGCTTAATGTTTTCTAGCCTTTTGATAGCTTGTCAAGCCCTAGAATGATGTCAAAGGGAGCCCTTCTTATGTGTATATATAGCAAGTGATGGAGGAACCTAATCCTCATCCAAAAGTGCAATACAAGATCTCGTTGGAGGTGAAGAAGAACTCGATTAAGAGAGCAAGAGGTTTTGTTGAGGCCACAACAAGGAGGCAAGGATAGCGAGGAAATTGGGGACTGTTTTAGGGCTCGTTGAGAGTATCCAAGATGCTATTGGAGGGCCGAGGAGCTGGATTGAAGGCCGAGTTTCAACATAGGTCAACACGGGTCTATTTGGGGGTAGAAAAGAGGTAAGTATATGCATGTTTGGTTGGGCTATCGATGACAACAAAGGTCTGTGGTAGGCCGCAGGCCTTACCACTTTAAAACAGGGTAGTGTGGGAGGTTTACGGGCTAGAAAGTGCCTAGAACAATAGCCCAAAATTGGAGGACCTTACCTTGAATAGGTCGTAGTAAAAGAAGTGTTGTTTGAGTTGTGATTTTAGGGCTATTACAACATGCAAGTTCCCTAACCAGGAACAACAGTACAACAAACTTGGAGCAAAATTTGTGCGTTGTGTTGGGTCAAATATTTGACTTGTTTTGGATCGTTTTTCTAGCAACCTATGGGAGCCAAGTGATGGAGATGTCTTGGACGTGAAGAAACTCCAACTAGGAGTAGATATTGTAGTGGTTGGATTAGGTGCCTTTGGTCTGGTGGAGGGAAGCATGTTGGCTACCCAAAGTAGCTGTAGACAAGAAATATTGAAGTGACAAAGAGAGTTGAAGCTTGGGTGAAGTTTGGTGCCTAATGTGCAACACTTTGATGGAAAAAAGTGATTTCTAGAATGGAATATTGGAGCTCAAGGATTGGCTAGCCTAGAGAGATGATTGGATCAGCCCGTGTACATGCAATAGAAGTGACTCGCAACAGTGTTAGGTGGCAACCCTTTAGGATTCTCTATGTGTTGTCCATTGAGGGACTAAGGGGAATCTAGTGAATGGTACAAGAGCAAAGGACCAACACGACAACCTCATTTGTCTAGGAATAACACTGCACATGAGATGTGGATGGCTCTTCAAAATTTGTTCCAGAACAAGAACGAGAACCGGGTATTAGTATTGGAGGATAAGTTGAAGTCAACCAAGATGATACAAGCTGAAGGCATGAATTTGTATTTGATGAGATTGTCTCAAGTCAAGCTGAGCTTGTTGCCGAAAATGTGACTATTTCAGATTCTGGTATGGTGAGGATTACTTTGAAAGGGTTCATCGAGGAATGGAAGCCCTTCATAAAAGGGACTGTTCCCATAGAGAAGTTGCCATACTGGAACAGGCTATGGGATGACTTCATTCAGGAATAGTTGTGAGATAAGGATCTTCTTCTAAAGAAGAAGACTTTTGATGATGACATGGCACTTGCAATGAAAATGAAGGGTAAGAAGAAGAAGGAATTGCGTAAGGTCAATTGTTTCAAATGTGGCGAGAAGGGTCATTTTTCATCAAGATGTACGATGAAAAATAAGGGAGATAATGAGAAGAATAAAGGAAATCTGATCACCAGTGTTTCCATTTATGCTGACATAGATACTCTCACTAGGAGATTGGAGGAGGAGGACTTTGATATGATCTTTCATTTCTCTCTAGGTACTATTGATGAGGATGGATGGTACATGGATAGTGGTGCGAAGAAACATATGACATGGTCACATGAGGTTTTTGAGACTCTAGCTGAATGGGACTCAAATTTGCACGTGATATTGGTTGACAAGAGTCAAAAAGAGATCCGAGGATCGGGATTTGTGCCATTTAGAATGGAGATAGGATGAGTTATGTGGGTCTAGGATGTACTGTCTGTACCAGGACTCAGATATAGTGTGATTTATGTCTTGATGACCAAGAATAGGGGTTTGAATTCCAGGATGGGAAGGAAAGACTCAGGCCTAGAGGCTCTAGCTTCAATGGGATCGTGTTCGGGGTTAGAGTGAATGGTCTATGCAGGATGACGGGAAAGCCTATGGATCATGGGAAGAAGAATGTGGAGCAGATGCATGTTCTAGAGAAGCATGCGCAGGTGCAAGCTTCAGAGGAGAAGGTACAAGTTCCAAAGAAGAAAGTCCAGGTTCTAGAGGCTTAGATGGAGTTGAGATATAGTGGGAGCTTGCAGATTTAGAGGGAGACTTTGTAACCTAAGAAGTGTGTGTGGTTAGTGGGGAGAAAGGGTGCTCCTATAACTGCCAAGAAGGAATCATGGAGAGAGTGGAAGACATTATAGGATAAGAAGAAGAAGAAAAAGGATGCTTCCAGTAGTGACAGTGACACTTCCGAGAGAGGCATAGTTCACAGAACATGGATTGTTGTAATTGTGAGCACCAAGAGTTGGGCAAGTGTTGCGAGTAGTGATGATGATGATGACTTACTTCCTAGTCCTAGAAGTAGCTCCCTCGCTAAGCGAGAGTGTTTGTTTTTGAGTAGCTTGGGAGGTACTCCAAGCCCTAAGGTTTGGGTTTTAGAGGGAAAAGTGCCACAAGAGTCACTTTTGGGCTTGGAACCCAAGCTTGGGGTTTTGCACCCATCAAGATTTGGGACAAAACCATGAATAATTTGAGCATGAGAAAATTAGAGGTGATAGATCTTGGCGTGGTGATTGCAAGGCTTAAAAGATCACTCAAATCAGAACTCTAGAAATGACGATATGAACTTTTGAAGGTTATGTATGGGTTTGAATAAGAAGTGTCAAAGTCAGCTTAATGTTTTTTAGCTTTGTGACAGCTTGTCAAGCCCTAGAATGACGTCCAAGGGAGACCTTCTTATGCGTATATATAAGAGGTGATGGAGGCCTCTAATCCTCATCCAAAAGTGAAATACAAGAGATCATTGCAGGTGAATAAGAACTCGATAAAGGGAGTAGGAGGTTTTGTTAACGCCGCAGCAAGGAGGCAAGGACAACTAAGCAGTTGGGGATTGTTGTAGGGCTATTTGAGGCTATCTGAGATGTTGTTGGAGGGCCAAGGAGCTGGGTTAAAGGCCGAGTTTCAACAGAGGTCAATGTAGGTCTGTTCGTGGGTAGAAAATAGGTAAGGAGAGGCATGTTTGGGTGGGTTGTAGGTGACAACAAAGGTTTTTGGCAGGTCACATTCCTTACCACTTCAAAACAGGGCAACGTGGCAGATTTAGGGGATGGAAAGTTCCTAGAAAAACAACTCACAATTGGAGGAACTTACCTTGATTAGGCCACAGTAAAAGAGGGGTTGTTTGAGTGGTGATTTGATGGTTGTTGCAGCATGCAAGTGCCATAACCAGGAACAACAGTATAACAAATTTGGAGCAACATTTGTGTCTTGTGTTGGGTCAAATATTTGACTTGTTTTGGATCGTTTTTCTAGCAGACTATGGGAGCCAAGTGTTGGAGTTTTCTTGGATGTAAAGAAAATCTAACTAGGAGAAGATCTTGCAATGACTGGATTGGGTGTCATTGGTCTGGTGGAGGGTAGCACGTTCACTACCCAAAGTAGCTCTATAAAATAAATCTTGAAGTGATGAAGAGAGATGAAGTTTGGGTGAAGTTTGGTGCCTAATGTGCAGCACTTTAATGGACAAAAATGACTGCTAGATTGGTAGATTGGAGCTCAAGGATTGGCCAGCCAAGAGAGAAAATTAGATCATCCTGTGTACATGAAACATAAGCAACTTGTAGCAGTGTTAGGTGGAATCCCTCCTAGAGTCTCTTTGTGTTGTCCTTTGAAGGACTAAGGGGAAACTAGTGAGCAGTACGGGAGTAAGTAGCTAGTGAGTAATACGGGAGTGAAGGACTGACAAGAGAAGATACAACATAGAAGTTGCAACGCGTTTTTCATTGTATCTTGTATAGCATAGAATTTTTTATTATTCAGCATGCTTTAATAAAACGAAAATTGGGTTGTACATTATTGTACAATATTTGCTAAAAATTGTGTATACTTGTGCATATGTGATTTGCTGCTTTATATTTTCTGCTTTGAGATTCTTGGTTTGGTAGCGTCAGATATTTTAAGATTCTAACCTAGACCCAAGATCATGGAAATTCAACATAATGCTCTGCGTCAATTCACTCCCAAGAACCAAGTTAATTTTCATTACTTCTTACCTCGAGGTTAATTTTCGCACAATCGACTTGAACCAATCCTCCTCAAGCTCAGAGTTCACCATTCCTTCACTACCTATTTGCCTTCAATTACAGCGCGCGAGCTCATAACTATCATTGATCCTTCCTTTAATTCTCATTATTATCCATTTATGGGTTGATGGCTCAAACTTATCACTGATACTCCCTTTTCTTAACAAATGTACCAAGGAATAATTATGGTACTTAGTCTTCCTATTAGTTATTTCTCTTTCTCAATGCTCTTCTAGAATTTTGAGGCCTTCCATTTATTCGATTTCATGGTATATGACATTTAATGGGTGTGCCCTCATCCACCCTTAACACACCTTACTCCAATATGGCGACTCAATTCGCTTGTTCATCTTCTAACCATTGTTTTCCTTTTTTATGGGGAATAATTCTATGAAATCAAATTTATCCATGATTAAAATTATTCTTTGCATTGTTGGGTTTGGATCTGAGTCCTTATTTTGAAGCCACTTAATACATTTTTGAATGTTGATATATGAATCTTTCAAAATTGTTCGGTTGGTTATTGTCACATCTCTAGATAATAACATTATATAAACCATCGTAAAAATAAAAAATAAAAAATAAAATTGATTTCACATATATATATTGCAATAAATATCCAAGTTAGTACACCTGTCACTTATGGATTAAATGAATTCATACAAGCCTTACGTAGAGTGTACTAAATAGTAGCTTGGTATTTCACATGCTGGTAATATTCACTAGTGATTTCATTGTACATTCGATATATTTTATGGATAAACCTAAGATTGTTAAGCCTAAGAACTAATACAATGAACTTGGTTTCCCTAGAGTTGGCAGGAGCAGGGTTTTGGGTTCTTCTGACTACTTTCCAGTTGTTGGGAACCTCCTAGGGAAGGTATCCTCATCAACGGTCCTCCATAAGGTGACTCCATTTGACAGCGATGAATGAAACCTTAACTCCTTTGGAAATTGCTTCGTTGGGTGATTTTCGCATTTCCCTTCCTGTCTAGCAGAACCTTCCGGTTCTGGCCCATGACTTCAGGGTTTCACACAAGTTTGCTTCTACCTCTGTGTAATGTTGATGAAGTTCTTCATGCTCTGTCATAGCTCTGCCATGAGTGTATGCCTGGGTGCTAGGTCCACAGAGATCATCTTGGCGCTTATCGCTTCAAAGGATTTTCCCTGTCACAGCAATTCAGCGCTGGTAATTGGTTTATAATTATACTTAGAATATCACATGGCAATATACTCATTAATTCATTTGTGTTAATGAGTTGTTCACTTGGGTTTGATAGGTTTCGCTGGAGGGTTTCATACAACGTGAGTATGCTTGTCTCGGGAACTCAGAGTCTTAATGGGTTATTGTCTTATCATGCCAGCTTCTTATGTTTCTCTTAGATTGTTCTTATATTTATATTTTTCTAAGGCACATATGTTCCTAGACCCTGTGTAAAGATGCCCTGCAGCTACATTTTTCTTATGTTCTAAACATAGTGCCGCCTTTTTTTCAATTTAAGGGTTCTGGGTATGCAGCTTGAAATGGGTTTTGCAATTTCCCATTGTAAATTAATTCATATTTACACTTATATGAACTGTAATATGGTAATTTTGTATCCGGAGTTTCCTAACTAGATATAGAGCTCTGTTATGATGAATTTTTGTGCCTTGTATATACATGGTTTGTGTAATTGGAAGGAACCAAGTTTCTACCTTGACACAATTATGTTCTTTTACAGAGATCTATGATGTTTACCGATCTCGCTCCCCTTCTCTTTTTTTAATAAGGCATTAGCCGATTACCTTTTTCGACTATTATGTTTCTTCAAATTTTATTATATGTTCCATACATCTAAATTCAAAATTTGTGTTTGCATGTAGTTTTGGGGTTTCTACTTGTGTCCCAACATGAGCAATACTTTATTAGTCTATTATAAATCTCTGATAATTTTCACACCATAGTCTTGCTATGTTTTACCAAAATAACCCATACTTGTTTGAGGTTTAAGTTCTTGGTTCAAGATTCACTTACTTTTCGTATGGCGTTTTCTTTAAAATAAACTTGTTTGTTTTGCCTTAACATCGATTATGGTTTTCCCTTTTCAATTCAGAATAATTCGATAGGTTTGATTTGCCTTAAAGTTTAATTTAATTTTGGTTGCATGCATTTTATCCAAGCTAGAAAGATATTAAAAGAGTCATAAGAACCTGCATGTTCCGTTTCCATGGCGTAGGAGGGTTTCGTTCACGGGAGGTTGTCTCATTCGCAAGTGGTTCTTACGCGTTTCGGCCTTGCATCCACAGAAGGAGTGAATAACAAGAGTGAACAACAAGGAGTGAACAACATGAGTGAACAGCAAGAGTGAACAACAAGGAGTGAAAAGTAAGAGTGAACAGCAAGGAGTGAATAGCAAGAACAAGAAAGAGTGAACAGTAAGAACAAGCAGCAACCAAAATTCGAGTTATGCCCGAATGGACGTCGAAGGGGGCCTTCCCCCTCCCCTCCCTCCTGAGATCGATGCCTTCAAATGTCTGGTAGCCTCCTGCAGCAAGAGGAAATCAAACCCGAATCTGCAGAAGTTTGTAAAGAAAGTCGAATCCATCCCCTCTGTTGAACTGCTTGTGGAACGCCCGTGCCAAACTTCGTTGAACCTAGCAAAACGAGGGCTCATTGTTCAATTTACCAGCCTCTGGCCCTCTCCCAAAGCTATCAATGGATGGGTCCAGCAAAACCCCTTGTCTCTAAAGCAATCTAAAATCGTCTGGTAGGCAAAGGCTATTATGTTTTTGTCTTCAACTCAACTAAAGATTGATAACTTATTTTCCGAAACGGTCCATATTTCATGGGCCCCCAAGGGCTCTATCTGAATAAATGGACGCCAGAATTTGATCCCTCCCAGGACATTCCTTCAGTCATTCCTATCTGGGTAAGGTTACCCCACCTCCCTCTTCATTGCTGGAACCCGGAATCTATGAAAAACATCAGGAACAAACTAGGAAAATACATTGACAGGGATGAAAGGAGAGAACAATATTCGTGTGCTAGAATATGTGTTGAATTCGAGTTGGAGATAGGGTTGCCCGAGGTGATCAAGCTAACCGTAGTTTGTTATTATCACATACATGAACTTGATTATGAACGGCTCCCCTTGAATTGCTGACACTGTCACGACTATGGCCATTTCGCTCGAAACTGCAAGAAGAAAACTGAGGAAGAATCTGAAAAAAAAAAGACAAGCAAACAATGGACACAAGCCTGAAAGGCAGGCACATCCAAGTAGACCAACAGAGCGAAAGGGAAACGAGGGAATACAGAGAAAGGAGGACCCTCTTCTGGGAAGAGACTACCTAAAGCTCAAGCCACAGCGAATGCCACCATTTCAATAAATCCTTTTGCTTTTCTAAACCCTCCAGAAGGTCAAAACCAACCATATCTTGAAGAGTGGGAGGTGCAGCAGTTTATTGAACAGATAGCAGATGCAGAAATAAACTTAGAATCTCAGGAACAAACAGGAGTAGCCACCTCAAAAATCCCTTGGGTAGATGCACCCCGCAGGAAACCCATGGATCTCCAGCAGGTGCCATATCCCCACTCTCTTATGCAGAAATGATCAAAAAGAAAAAGTTGATAGACAACCTTGGTTCTTCTGAAGAAGACTCTTTTGAGCAATCCACCAAAAAGTCAGGAAGGAAGTCTCATAAGGAGATCAGAGAAGAAGAGGCAGAGATATTAAAGATGTAGGGCAGTCAACCTACAATCGAAATGTCACTAGGCAGAAACACAAGGGGTCGACCCACAAAGGGAGGGCCTACTCCTTCCTTCCCTGGTAAATAATGCAGATTGTCTCTTGGAATTGCAAGGGTTTGGGGAACACATTGAAAGTTGAAGCAGTAAAAGATCTAACAAGAATGGAACCCTCAGATATCCTCTTGCTCCAAGAGACAAATATAGAAGAGGATGCTCTTCTATCCTTAAGTCGAATCAAGTGGAATAAGAACTCAGGAAAAGCGGTCAGTGCCTGAGGTACCTCAGGGGGTCTTGCAACCTTATGGTCAGAGGATATGTTTCAGCTAAAAAGCTCCTTCGCAACCCAACATTGGATATACACAGAACTTCAACATCTTCCAAGTAATATTTATTTTCCTCTCTTCAATCTTTATGTCCTAGTAAATTTCGTGGAAAAGAAGGACTGCTGGAATTATCTCTCAGAATTCCTAGAAATATACACTCCCCCAAACATCATACTAGCGGTGGATCTTAACATCACTTTAGATATGAAAGAGAAAAAAGGTGGAGTTTTGGGTAAAGATCCGTTCCATGACTCAATGGAGTCTCTGATTCTTGCTTGGGACCTCCTTGAATTCAAACCTAAGAAAGTTTTTTATACTTAGACCAACAATAGAGTAGGTAATGCCAACATTGCTACTCATCTAGACCAGTTTCTAGTTCAAAGTTCTTTGATGGAGGGGAAGCATTTAATCTGTTCAAAAATTATGCCCAAGATAACATCTGACCATAACCCCATCTCGCTGCTGCTAGAAAAAGAGGAAGACTTACGCCCTATTCCCTTTAGATTCAGTCCTATTTAGATAGTGAGAGAGGGTTTTATGACATAGTGGCTCAAGCTTCGTCGCAACCAGTTGAAGGATCCCCCAGCTTTGTGTGGGAGAAAAAAATTAAGTACGCTAAGTATGCCTTAAAAACTTAGGCAAAAAAATACCCTCTCCACTCCAACGAGAAATAGACAAAAATACTGTGCAAGCTTTAGCCGAGATTTAGCTAGGCATGGAAGAAACTGAAATCACCAAAGCTCAGCTGCTCATCGAACAAAATTCCTAGTTCAACTCTTTTCTCTCCTTTCACCGGGAAGAGGAGTACTATCGCCTCAAGCAGAGCCAGAGGCTGCGAGACTTGAGGCTGATAGAAACACATCATTATTTCACAGACAATGCAGATCCAACCTCTCTTGGAATCATGTCTCGGAAATATCCACCAACGAGGGGGAAGTCATCAAAGGACAGCCTCTTTTAAAACAGGCTGCCACATCCCATTTTCAGCAAATGTTTCAGGAGGATGGTTCTTCTAATGATGATGTGGCTGTTGATTTTTTATCAAACATCCCTTCACTTGTCACTGTTGATTTAAATTTTGGTTTATTGAAGCCTTTTATTGAAAAAGAGATAGTGGAAGTCATATGGTCAATGGAGCCGGATAAAGCCCCTAGGCCAGATGGCTTCACCATTCATTTTTACAGAGCTTTTTGGAATGTAATAAAACTCAATATTCTTCGAATGATAAAAACCTTCCAAAAGAAAGCCAAAGTGGGAGGGTGCACCAACTCCACCTTCCTTGCTTTAATCCCGAAAGAAGTTAACCCAGAGACTTTCGACAGGTTTCGGCCTATCTCACTCTGAAATGCCTCTTACAAGATTCTCCCCAAACTCTTAGCCAATAGACTCAAGCCTCTATTAGGGAATCTGATCTCCCCTCTTCAGGGTGGTTTTGTCAAAGGAAGGAACCTCATAGACAATGTGATCCAAGTGCAAGAATCCCTCCACTCTAGCCTCATTCGGAAGGAAAAAGGCATGCTCATCAAGTTGGATATGTCAAATGCTTTTAACCGGGTTAAACTCTCATTCCTCTATAAAATCCTTCTCTCTTTTTTTTTTAGTGTTGAGTTTGTCAACTTGATAAAATCTTGCACATATAGACCTTGGATTGCACCCCTGGTCAATGGCAAACCTGCTGATTTCTTCCAAGCTACAAGAGGGATCCGCCAAGGGTGCCCACTGTCACTCTTTCTTTATATCCTATTGGCAGAATCCCTAAGAAGAAAGCTAACAGTTGACAAGGAAG
This sequence comes from Pinus taeda, assembly GCA_000404065.3. Classification (NCBI taxonomy): domain Eukaryota; kingdom Viridiplantae; phylum Streptophyta; class Pinopsida; order Pinales; family Pinaceae; genus Pinus; species Pinus taeda. The sequence goes on along the minus strand of APFE031356806.1, from coordinate 1,211 downwards.
TAGGCTCTATCCCAGGCATTAAGGCAGAAAGAGGTGTGGATCCTATAAATCATGCCCTCTTTGTGGATGACTCTCTCCTCCTGGGAGGGACCTCGATTAAGATAGAAAGGGCTTTCAACGAAATTATTCAACACTTCTGCTTAATTATAAGATCCTTGATTAACAAAAGAAAAGTGTTGTCTACGGTTGGAATGTAGATCATCTAGTTATCCTTCGAATAGCTTGCTCCTTGGGATTCCCTGGGTATGAAAAATGGGAAAAGATCAAATACCTAGGCCTTCCCTTAACATTGGGACCAAGTCCTCCCTCCCTCTGGATCGAATTAATTAGCAAGATAAAAGCAAAAATAGCATATTGGGGAGACCAATGGCTAACAAAAGTTGGGAAGTTGGTTTTGATAAAGGCAGTCCTCTTCGCCCTCCCCATCTTCCAGTATTCCCTCCTGCTAGCTCCCAAGTCTATCACGGAACAAATCTCCAAGCTCCTTCGGGATTTTCTATGGAACGGGGGTAAGGAAAACCAGAGCAAGTTACATCTGGTAAGATGGGATATCCTTAAAATACCACTTCAAGAAGGTGGGTTACAGATTCAAGATCCAGGCCTAGAAAATTTGGCTCTTGGTGGAAAAATCATATGGCAGTTGTATGCGGACAAAAAACATCATGTCAGAAAGATCCTCTGGATGAAATACCTAAAGGGAGGATCCTTGAGAAACCTCACAACAACTTCTACTCCAACAGGAACAGCAATTTGGAATTTAAGCAGAAGATGCATCAATAACTTACAGCAGCATTTATACATAATCTTGGGAAATGGTATGAGAACCTTACTATGGGAGGATACTATTAAAGGGAATGCCCCTTTGGCCTCCCTAAATTCCTACAATGAGATAAATATCTGGCTAGTGAAAAATGGTCTACTCCGGCTTGCAGACATTTTCTCTTGGGACAGCAAAGGGAATTGGGCAGGATGGACTTTTCCAGGCGTCCCAGAACCTCTCCACGCTCAAAAAAACTTGTTGTATACAGCTCTCTCTGGCCTCGCCCCTATACACTGCTAATCCAAGGACAAATGGGGGTCGGTGTTGGAGAGGTAAATCCCCTCTACGGATAGAGGCGATCCCTACTAGCCCAATAGGGGTCTAGCAACAATCAAACAATGCTACACTGCAGGTTCCTAGTTGTAATTAACAAGTGGGTAAAAGAAACCTA
>APFE031356795.1:0-18080 GCA_000404065.3 Pinus taeda | reverse complement strand
GGGAGCAAAAACAACTAGAAAGATATCAGGCATTAGTAGCTCAGGATGGAGAGCTTGCCAGTTTCAAAGAAGTAGTTCAACATCAGGTTTAGCTAGATGTGATGGTAGAGGAATTCAACTCCATAATGTTAAACAATGTCTAGGAGGTGGTGCCAAGGTCTCAAGACAGATCAGTGGTAGGTTCAAGATGGATCTACAAGATCAAATACGCTGCAGATGGTAGTGTTGAGAAATACAAGGCTAGGTTTGTGGCTAAGGGGTATGCTCAAAAAGAAGGGATTTACTATGAGGAGACCTTCACCTCGGTAGCCAGGGATACATCCCATTAGGACCGTGATATCTCTTGCAGCCCAGATGGTCCATCCAATGTTTTAAAACTCTGACTCCGACTCCAACTCGGCCGAGGGTTGACTCCGACTCCGACTCGGCCGAGGGTTGACTCCGACTCCGACTTGACTCGGTATCGACTCGGCCGGCTCGATTTCAATGACCCGGTCGTTGTAAAAAATACATTAAATATTAATTTTTTATAAAAATACATAATTTCAAATATTTTCATTCATGTTTCCAAACACACAGCGTTAGAATATAGATAGAAGACAACATATGATCAAAGTAGGCTCATGAATATATCCATTATATCAAAATGGCACCCAATGCATTGTCCAATACATACACGATGATGATATAGAGATCAAAACAAAAACACATAACCAAGGAGGCTAGAAATGGCCTCTACAATAAAAGTCTGTGACCGGTACTACTGGCTATTGTTAGAGTTGCCAACATCATTTGGCTCAGTGTTACTTGGGAGCAGGAGCGAAAGCGGGGAGTGAGAGCGACATTTTCAGAAGCTCCCGGTTTGGGAGCGAATCCCGAAGGAGTTCGACAACCAATGTCACTAACATCAAGGTACATAGAGGGATTGGTGCTCTTGATTAAATACGAGTTCCATACCCTAATACATGACAAAATTCAATGGAAACATTGGAATCCCCCAATCCTAAAATCCTGAAAAACTGATAAGTCTGCTGGATTTTGAATGAAATCTAAAATTCCACTTTCTCCATATGAAATCCAATGAGGCTGGAACCACTCTCAAACATCCTGAGTCATTTCATGGTAGTGTTAAAAATTTAAGTAAAATGATGAAAATGAAGATTAAGGAGAATGTCACTTTTACTTCAAGAATCTAACATTACCATGAATAGCATATCAATACTAGGGATCAGAGTCAAACAGGGAAATCCATGAGTCAAACAGGGAAACCTAGGGAGTCCTCAAAAATAAAAAAAAAAGAGACGTTTTTTTGGGTTCACTGGTTGCTGTACGTAACCCGGTCGGGTTGATATGGACTCAGCCGGCTAGGTCTAAAAACACTGGATCCATCAGATGGATGTCAAACGACATTTCTGAACGGGGTAATAGAAGAGGAGCTATACATTGAACAACTAGAGGGCTTTGAAATTCTTGAGAAGAAGTCTCATGTATGCAGATTGAAGAAAGCATGGGCTGAAGCAAGCACCGAGAGCTTGGTATGGTCGAATAGATGGCTACTTGCAGAGGATGGGATTTGTCAAGAGTGACGCGGATCCAAATCTCTACTATCTGGTTGTAGAGAATGAACTGCGAATCTTAGTATTGTATGTGGATGATCTCTTTTTGACAGGATCATCTAGACTAATTGGGGATTGCAAGAAGAATCTAGCCACAGAATTCGATATGAAGGATTTGGGACAAATGCACTACTTCCTAGGGTTGGAAGTTTGGCAGCAGAAGGGAGAAATATTCCTTGGGCAAGGAAGTTATGCTATAGAAATCTTGAAAAGATTCGGGATGGAGGACTGTAGACCTATGGCTATGCCAATGATCACCAACTAGAAGAAGATTGATGTTTCAGAAGACAAGGAAGTCGATCCCACCCTATATCATAGGGTCTCTGATGTATCTTGTCAACATTTGCTACGCTGTAAACACCCTTAGTCAGTTCACGATGGAACTAGAGAGGGCACAATGGGCATCAACCAAACATGTTCTCAGGTATTTACAGGGAACAATTGATTATGGGCTCTTGTACACTAAAGGTAAGGATATCAGTTTGAGTGGATTTACTGATGTAGATTGGGCAAGAAGTTCAGTGGATTGGAAAAGCACCTCTGGTTACTGTTTCAACATTTGGATCAAGAATGACCTCTTGGTGCAGTAGGAAACAGAAGGTTGTGGCTCTGAGCTCCTCTGAGGCAAAATATATGGCAACAAGCACAACTTCGTGTGAGGCCATATGGCTTAGAAAACTGCCGGTGAACCTATTCAGAAAGAATATGGAGGCGACCAGGATCATGTGCGACAATCAGAGTTGAATCAACCTATTTGAGAATCCAGTGTTTCATGATAGGTTGGAACATATTGATATTCGGTGTCACTTTGTCAGAGACTGTGTCCAACGAGGAGCTGTATAGTTGAGCTACACTCCTACAGGGGAACAGGTGGCGGACATCTTCACCAAGGCCCTTGGAAGGACAAAGTTTGACTACTTCAGGGAAAATATGGGGATGGTGAAGAACCCGTTTCACAAGTAGAAACGGGAGTGATAACATCACATATGCAGAGGGAGTTGCAGTGGGGATGCGGTGTTGGGAGAAAGGACCAGCAACACCATAGATGCAGAGGGAGTTGTCGTACATATGCAACAGTGGTAGTGGCGGAGCCATGGGCAGCAGTACAGGATGCAGTAGTGCAGAGGATGATGGGCAACAAGACTAGCATTAGCACAGGGACCGATGCCGTATGATCAGGGTGATGCTCAGTGAGGAGTATTGCTAGAGCATAGTCCTCACTAAGAGGGAGTGTTGATTTGAGGTAGCATCAGATGTGTTCTAGCCACGAAAATTGGTGGAGAGGCTAAGGCACATGAGATCTCCAATACCGAGAAAGGGTTTGGGCAGATTCTAAATAGTTTGGGAGATATTAAAATAATTAATATTTTTAATGAAGTCCCTAAGTCTAAGCTCAGGGAAAATAAAATACTAATATTAATTAATATAAAATTGTGTTATAATGGCCCAAAAGTCATGGATCAAGCCAGATCTAATCTTAGCCATTGATTAGGGACTTAATCTTGGTAGTGGATTTGTCAATGAGAAAAGTATAAGATGAGGCTCGAGGGTCACTTGGAGAACACACTGAGGGAGACCAGCCAATTCAATTTCTGGAGCGGGGTTAGCTGAGAAATTGAATTAGTGGTCTGGTGAGCAGTTAGGAGGCAACAAGTACAGAACAGAGAGACGAGATCAACCACTAGAGATCAACGCTGAGGCAGGAGAGGCAGACGTAGGGCATTCCAGGTAGACGCAGAGCCATCAGGAGACTGCGCAGTCATTAACTTCGCCTGCATGGGTGACACAGAGAGGTCCAAGGCTGACGCAGTCAAGCAGGGGCTGACACTGAGGGTCTGAGAGCCACACAGAGGTCAATCGGGTTGATGCTGGGATTGGGAGAAGTGTTGGAGAATTTTTTCAATTTGTGGGTAAGCCAGTTTGGCACCCTGTTGTACTGAAGAATTGTTGAATAATGAAAACCTCCCTTGCTGCACCGGTTTTCCCACACTGGATTTTTTCGGGGACTGTTTTCCAAAATAATTGTGTCAATATGTTGATTCTTGTGCATATTTTTGTCTCTATATTACGATGTGATATCTGCAACAATATTTATTTTACTGTTTATTGAAGTAATTTCATAAATAACTTATTGTGGAATAAGTTGAAAAAATAAATCAGCTGCTGCAGTGATAGAATTTTCACATAATTTCTGAGTCTTGTTGGAAAATTAGGATCCTTGTCATTAATATCACCCTCTAAGCATTATATCTAGAGGTATCTTTGTCATTACCTCTAGATTTGTATAGGGATCTTTGTCGTTAATATCACTCTCTAAGCATTAACATAAGATAGAAAAAACATAGCATGTCAAGTCAAGATTTTGTTTGAGTGATGAGTATATTTTAGTAGGGTCATGATAGATGAGTTCGACAACCAATGTCCCTAACATCAAGGTACATAGAGGGATTGGTGCTCTTGATTAAATACGAGTTCCATACCCTAGTACATGACAAAATCCAATGGAGCAATTCCCCCAATCCTGAAATCCTGAAAAAATGATTACTCTGCTGGATTTTGAATGAGATCTAAAATTCTACTTTCTCCATATGAAATCCAACAAGGTCGAAACCACTCTCAAACATCCTGAGTCATCACATGGTAATGTTAAAAATTGAAGTAAAATGATGAAAATGAAGATTAAGGAGAATGCCACTTTTATTTTAAGAATTTGACATTACCATGAATCACATATCAATACTAGGGCCATATGCTTGATCATTAGGCTGCCCCACTAAAAAATTATTGTTTCTTTGAAAGAAAATTGCGTTTGGATTGTTTTTGCAAAAAAGGCTAGGGAGCGAATTTCGGGAACACACTTTCGGGGTCACTCCTGCAGGGAGCATGCTCCAGGAGTTGCGGGGGGGGGGATCTGCTCCCCCACAACCTTGATCAAGATTGACCCTCATACCTTTCCACCCCTAGACTTGCAATCTGGAAGTGCATTAGGTACTTGTAGGGTGGTTATTATGGGATAGTTAGATTATTGTCTTTGCATTTTTTGTAGGCTTTACAATCTGCTACATAGGACAACAAATTATTTTGACTTGTAACTCTCTAACCGATACCTCAAATTGAAAAATAATTGCATATTTGGTTAGATTATTATCTGTAGACCAAATTCCATATGTCACACACCATAGATTTACTGTTTTGGTCCTACTAAAATTACCGTTTAGTTTTCCGTTGCACAGTCATATCTTTTATAGTAAGCAGTTTCGAAAGATTAACACCTCCACATGAAGTGGCCCCATATAAGGCACTAATCTTGTTTGGGATCATTTGGGGTTATCTTAGTGACTCCTCCCTTCGTCATGGAGGTTGTTGGGCCTAAACAACAGGGGGCTTGTAACAAGGTGACAATTGCCCCCCACCCTATGTGTGCTTATCCAACAAGTTGCTAGGACCTTAGCAACCTTGCTAATTAGAGTGGTAACAAGTCCAAACTTTATATTTTGCAATATCCTAAACCATCTAGAATCTAGATTCCTCTCCTCTTGTCTAACCTTTGCTTCTACTTCGATTCTTTAGGGATATTAGTCAACATTGTCCAATTTTGATCAAACTGCCTAATCCAAGCCTTAGAATATGGTAGAAAAAGCTTACCATGCTTGATCAATGATTTTGACTTGAGTGAAGGGTACATTTTTGCTAAGGCCATGATAAAGGAGTTCAACAATCGACAACAACAACACAGGGGTACATATAGGGTTTGGTGCTCTTGATTAAATGCCAATCACATACCCTCATACGTGATATAATCTAATGAAATGGCACAATTTCATTGATCTTCAAATCTTGAGAATTGTTAAGTTTGCAGAATTTTGAATGGGATATGAAATTCTGTTTTTTCCATATGAAGTCTGATGAAGTTGGAACCACTCTCAAACATCATGAGTCATTTCATGGTAATGTTAAAAATTTAAGCAAAAGGATGAAAATCACTTTTACTTTAATTCTTAAACGTTACCATTATGGAGCATATGGAAAGTGTTTAGGGGCATTAGGGAAGCGCCTTAGGATGTCTGGGAATCATGGTTCGTCACATAGTGGTTTGAAAATTCCAAAAAAAAGCCCTTGGGAATCGTGCAAGTATTTTATGGAATCGTAGTTTGGGCCTATGAAACCTTGCCAGAACCACGGTTCAGGCCTGTGGAACAATGATCTTGAACCGTCACGGTTCTGAAAGTCAAGGAAGCGTGATTGGATCTACGGTTCAACAACAATTCTACATGAGATGCAAATTTGGCTTCTGAACCAAGGGGGCGGGGGTGGTTCCTACAACACTGGGCTAAACCAGCGACCTTGACTGGTTCTGAGGGGTTTGTATGTGGAACTTGCCATTCAAACCCAAAATGACCAATTACATGCACAACTGGCTAGTTCCATAACTGAACCATCTGGTTTTGTATGGAACTTGTCTTTCTAGTTTGAACTAGCTGATTTTGTACAATTTAATATAGTCATGCTTGGACCCACTAAATTCACCCAAAATCTAGGGAAGGATTTGAAGTCTAAAAGTCTAAACCTAATTCTAAACCAATGTTATTAGACTTGGAATTGACAAAAACTTTGCAAGGCAAAAGAGCAAAGAGTTTGAATCAGATTGAAAAAAATAAATCGACAAGTACAAAAGAATAAAAAATACACATTTTGATTACAATTTTTTTTTATTGATATTCGATAAAGCCATGTCCATTCAATGCACAATATCAATAGATTTTTAAAATTGAATAGGTTTCTGATATATAATATGAATTCAATTCAAGAACTAGAAGCATTTGCTTATAAAAGTTAACTAAATAATAAAATACTAAATTTTAAATAGGTAGGAAAAACCGAAGAAGTTAAGAAGTAGTTTCCTCCATGTCTTTGGCTCCTTGATCCTCAAGGTTTTCCAAGTCCTCCTTGTGAAAACGAGGATACTCCTTCAATTGAAGCTTACTGGATGTAGTATCTAGCTTTGCCTGTTCTAAATTCAAGTCGACAACTAAACGGTCCAAACTTATCATCATCATGAAACATTGAGATGCAAGTTAAACTTTAAAGTTTCAACTTCAAATTAATCCTTCCAAATCAAATAACAAGCCTTTAGATAAATTGAGCTGAGTCTCATTTTTCTTAGTGTCTTACCTTGCAATTGATTATTGCAACGCTGAGGATTGCAATGGACAAATACAAGTTCATTTAAGCACTTTTATGTTTATCAGTTATGCTTCGTGGAATGTATTTTCACAAATATGCTCCAATTGTGCTCGCAACCTAAAGTACTGTAGATCTGATTTAAGATTCGAATGGAAAATCTCTTAAGATTTGACATATCACTGTTGATGTTTTGCCGTTAAAGACATAGCCACTGGTAGTGTTTCAAGAGTCAAGATTAAAGACTATCAGGTCGAACTTTATCGACGAGTGCAAAATTTAAGGCAGAAAGGTATGACCGTAAAGGAATACACAGAGGAGTTTTATCGTGTAAACTTGCGGGCTGGTTATACTGATGATACTCCAGAGAAGACAGCGAGATACGTGAATGGATTGAGGCTGGAAATACTGGATGAGATCAGTATTCTCTCTCCACGAAATATAGAAGAAGCCTTTCAGAGTGCTGTAAAGGTTGAAGAAAAAATTAACAGGAAACAGAATAATAGGAGAGGACGAGGAAATGGCAGAGGACGAGGACAGTCCTACGACAGAGGGAGAACTGCCACTAACAGCGAAGAAGGCAGCAACTCCAGAACTTCAGGGACAGTAGAGAAGGGAGATAGCACTAGAGGAGGTCGGCCATATCAGTGGGGAAGAGGAAATGGTCGCGGAAGAGGGACTAATGTCCAGTGCTACAGGTGCCATAAGTGGGGGCACAGATCCTTCGAATGCCCGGAAGCCGAGCATGCTAGCCAGAGGGGAGCATTTGTTGCGCAGCCTGAGGAAGTTGAAGCACAGCCCTGGGAGGTAGAAAATTTGGCAGAAATAGAAGAGGCTTTAGTTTTAAACAAAGTGTTATTGAAGCCAGGCAAGGAGATGGCTGAACAGACCCAACGAAAGGCACTGTTCTGAACAGTTTGCAAATCACATGGGAAGTGTTGTAAATTAATCATAGACAGTGGAAGTACAAATAACTTAGTTGCCACCGAGATGGTGGAAAAGCTGGGATTGAAGCGACTTAAGCATCCCACACCTTACAAGGTGTCGTGGCTACAGAAAGGCCACCAACTATTAGTTGATGAACAATGCAAGGTTGAATTTCATATTGGCAAATACCAGGACAAGGTTGTCTGCGATATTATGCCAATGGACGTATGCCATATACTGCTAGGGAGACTGTGGCAGTATGATCAGAAGGTGACAAACGATGGGAAGACAAATTGTTACAAATTTGTGAAAGATGGAGTCAAACATACGCTTGTACCCATCCAAGAGGAGGATGCAGCAGAATCAAGTGGAACAAAAACATTGTTAATAGGAGGAAAAAAGTTTGTTACGTAGATTAAGGAAAACGAGGTGAATTATGCGATTGTAAGAAGGACAAGAACAGTGCTGCTAAACACATAAAAGTCAGAATTTCCTACAGAGATTCAGGAGCTGTTGGAAGAATTTAAGGACATTGTAGTCGACGATTTACCAGATAAGTTGCCTCCCAAGAGAAGCATTAGCCATCATATCGATTTCATACCTGGAGCAAGCCTACCGAACAAGGCAACATATAGAATGAGCTCGAAAGATAATGAAGAGATTCGTAAACAGGTGCAAGAGTTTCTGGATAAGGGACTGGTCAGAGAAAGTCTGAGCCCTTGTGCGGTACCAACAGTACTCGCACCCAAGAAGGGTGGAGAATGGCGGATGTGTACAGATTCACGAGCTATCAATAAAATCACTATTCAGTACAGATTTCCCCTACCCATAATGGATGACATGATGGATTGTCTTAGTGGGGTAGCTTACTTCACGAAGATTGATCTGAAGAGTGGATATCATCAGATCAGGATTAGAGAAGGAAATGAGTGGAAGACAACTTTCAAGACTAATGAAGGGTTGTACGAATGGCTAGTCATGCCATTTGAATTAAGCAAAGCTCCTAGTACTTTTATGAGATTGATGAATGAGATGTTAAAAGAATTTATTGGCAAGTTTGTGATAGTTTATCTTGACGATATTTTGATTTTTAGTAGAACGAAAGGAGAACACCTTCAACATGTTCGAAGGGTATTAGAGAAGTTACAGCAGAACAAACTAATGATAAACTTAAAGAAATGTACTTTCCTGCAGAAGGAACTGGTCTATTTGGGGTTTGTAATTGCGGAAAATGAATTGAAGATGGACCCAGAAAAGATTGCGGCAATCATAAATTGTCCATCACTAACGAGATTATTTGAGGTACGTAATTTTCATGAACTGGCAAGTTTTTATCGGAAATCTATTAGGAACTTCAGTGAAATCTGCGCGCCGATGCTAGACACCATCAAAAAGGCCAGTCAGCCTTTTTGTTGGACCAAAGCAGCGGAGGACAGCTTTCAGCTTTTGAAGCGGAAGATTACAGAGAGGCTAATCTTGAGGCTGCCCGACTTTAACAAACTTTTTCAGGTTCGATGTGACGCAAGTGGGACAACTATTGGTGCTGTGCTCAATCGGGAAGATAGACCGGTGGCATTCTTTAGCGAGAAATTAAATGAAAGCAGGCATAAATACTCCTCGTATGACAAGGAATTTTATGCCGTGGTCCAAGCTTTAAAGCATTGGAGACACTACCTGCTGGGCAATGAATTTGTATTATTTTCTGATAATTCAGCGTTACAATATGTAATGCAGCAGCACAAATTAAACCATAAGCACGCCAAATGGGTAGAATACTTGCAGAGTTTCACTTTCATGCTAAAACACATTAGTGGGCAAGCCAATAAAGTGGCAGATGCCTTGAGTAGAAGAGTTTTGCTCTTACAGGAAAGCAGAATACAGGTGATGGGATTCGAACATCTGAAGGATTTGTACCAGACCGACACAGACTTCAAAGAAGCTTTTGAAGCTTGCCAAAATCCCGTGTTGAGGAATACAAGTCCATGGTTGGACTACAATTTGCAGGAAGGAATATTGTTCAGAGGTGGACAATTATGTATCTTGGACTATTCGATGAGAGAAAATATCGTACGGGAGAAACATAGTGGTGGTCTAGCCGGTCATTTTGGCATAGACAAAATTTTGGAGTAGCTCGGACACTTTTATTACTGGCCCAGAATGCGCAGGGATGTACAACGATATGTGAACAGGTCTAAAGTCTGCCAACTGGCGAAAGGACATAATCAGAATACCGGAATTTACACGCCACTACCTGTTCTGAGCAGGCCATGGGACTCAGTCAGCATTGACTTTGTCTTGGGACTGCCTAGGACGCAGCGGGGGTGTGACTCGGTGATGGTGGTGTTAGATAAATTTTCAAAAAATGGATCATTTTATTCCTTGCCGGAAAACTAGTGATGCCACGTACGTAGCTCACCTGTTTTTCATGGAGGTTGTTAGATTACATGGCCTACCCAATTCTATCGTTTCTGACAGGGATTTAAAATTCACATGACACTTTTGGCGCACCGTGTGGAAAAAGTTGGGCACGCAATTGAATTTCAACTCTGCTTATCATCCGCAGACTGATGGACAAACGGAAGTGGTGAACAGGAGTTTGGGAAATTTATTACAGAGTTTGATTGGGGAAAATTCACGGTTATGGGATCGTGCTCTCGCCCAGGCGGAATTTGCTTATAATGATTTGCCCAATCACAGCACGGGACATAGCCCATTTCAAATCTTGTACGTCATGCATCCTCGAGGAATACATGAATTGCGAGATTTGGGAAAATTAGAACGGAAAAGCGCAAATGGAGAAGATTTTGCCGAAGCAATGAGCGAACTACATGAACAGGTAAAATTAAAATTGCAGGACGACATACAGAAATACAAGCAACAAGCAGATTCAAGGCGAAGAGAAGTACAATTTAATGTTGGAGATGAGGTCCTCGCGCACTTGCGCAAGGAACGATTTCCTAAGGGCGCATATAATAAATTAAAATTTAAAAAAATTGGTCCATGCAGGATCTTGCGTAAATTTTCAGCCAACGCCTACGAAATTCAGCTGCCACCTGATATAGGCATATCACCTATTTTCAATGTGGTGGATCTGTTCCCATATACTCCCCAAGTAGAGGAAGACAGTGTGGTACGGCCAGAACGGGACACCCAGGTTGGAGACAGTTCTTGGATAAGGCATATGCCTTCGGCTCAATCCCATGAGATTGAAGGGATTCTCAGTACCCAGGTAGCCAAGAAGACACGTAGGAAGGAATATCTACGATATCTCGTCAAGTGGAGAGACCGTCCAATGGAGGACAGCTCACGGCTCAACGCGGCGCAGATACGGAAGGCTGGCTATTCAGTGGAGGAGCTCATGGAACGGAGCCATGATTTTCTTTTACCCCGGGAGCCTGATGCATGAGCATCTAGCTGACAGGGCAAAGACAAAAGTGAGGGGGATATGGTTTCTGAAGAGGACAGAGAAATTAATTCATTGGGTGGAAAACATACTTGTTTTTATTTATTTATTACTTTTCTTTTATTAAGTTACCTAAAGATCACTGTAATAAGTTGTAATTAGGAGCAGTAATAATTAGTTAGAGTCATTGTTTCCAAATAGTTAATTTATTGTTGTAAAAGCATGAAAAGAAAATGTACTAGACAACCATGCAAAGTTGCGTATGAGGAATAACTGATGTAACCAATTGAACAAACTAACAGCAGTTAGGACGGTTTGTAAACAGTGCTATTAAAAAGTGAGAAAAAGCACAATAGAGGGGTTCGGACTGAAGAAAAAATATAGAAAGGAAAAATACAATTTTCTGTGCACATACATCCCTACAACATCCTAACCAATTGTGTAATACTTTGTATTAAATTACTGTGTAAAGATTGTTAATGCATTGTTACAGATCTTAAATAAAAAAGGGGAAATAATCAAATTCGGAGATAATCAAATTTAGAGGAGAAGTAACGGCGCCCAGCTGCAGGCGACTCAAACAAAATAACCAGATACACAACAAAGAAATCATTTATGTAATTACATATATACGAAGTCAAAATTTGCAATTCCAGTGGAGCAAACAACCACTGTAATACTAGGTATGCGAACTTACAAACATAATCAAATTCAATTCCAGAGTTGAGCTCATATACAGTCATCAAAATTATTGTTCATTTACATTATGTGCAAAGCATAAGAACGAACCCAGTTCACGGACATGGGAACCGTAACAATTACAAATGAAAACCAAACCCCATAAGTCCCCAAACTCATTCCTACGACCCAACGACGGTGTTACACGACTAAAGAACCAAACACGGGCAGCGGCTCGACGCCAACAACAACATCAACCCACACGCCGAAGACTAAGGACAAGAAAACCACAAATGAACAGAACGACACTACCCGGGTTTCATTCGGGATAGCTGAGTGTCCAAGCGTCGAAACCCTTGGGTGGCTCTACTTGCAAGAGAAACCACCAGACAAGATTAATTACAATGGAAACGGAATGCAGGGGAACTAGAGAATTGAAAGAACAAATACTATACAGAGAATTTGTTTACCTGATAGACAAGCCATGACCGCAACCATACCTTCAAATTGTCTTCCTGCTCACGAGGAGCCAAAGACGTTAGGTCCAGGTAGAAAAACGAGTATAAATATCCAGCATAGAAATGGAACTTACCAGGTAAGTTGGCGGAGGAACCAACGAAGAACGCCACCATAATTTTGCCGAGATTGTGTATGAATCGAACCAGTGCTGAAGAACAAGACCAAGAACCATATGACCATCAACCAACACACAGAGGCAACAAATCGTGAAAACACAGGCGACAAATCGAGTAAAGGATGCATATAGGCAGAGACCCATTAAAGCCAACACCAAACACACCGTAACAGTCGACATACAAGTAGAATAGCTGAAGAAAAACAAATCTTACCAGGGTTTCAACAATTTACCAGGCAAACGGAATACTCCCAAGTCAAAATCCCGAACCATTGAAGCCGTGAAGACCGCCGAGAGCATGCAGCTCGAAGAAATCAGAGCAACAAAACCCCGAACAAACCAAAGGAACCCACATTGAAGCCGTGAAGGCTACCAGGAGCTCATAGCTCAGAGAACTAAGCGGACAAGCCTCAAACCAAAACAGAAGCATGACAGTGAAATTGCAAGGGGTCGCTGAGAGCTCACAGAGCAAATGACCGGGAGAAACAACAATAACCAAATGAGCGCGAGGGTGGTGAAACCCTATACCAAGGTGGGGTTTTAGAATTCCGAGGAGAGACAGATGTCCACCAAATACATAACCAGCGTACCATTACCGTAAACCCATTCAATTAAACGCAGATTGAAAATCAAATTGTCATAAATCCGAAATCTTGTGATTAATAATATTAACTGTCAGTACACCATCAAGTGGAGCGCATCGACGACGGGACCACGTGGGCTGGCCCCATCAATATGAGTTCCAGAAGTTTCCACATAAACCTCTTAGGATGCTAACCCTACAGGTGGGTTATCACCTTTTGTTGCCATGGTCGGGAATAATTCTCGGTTGGGAACTTAAGTTGTTTTTGCAGAAGGAATCACAGGTACGTTGGGAGTCTCAAATGGACGATACAAATGTCGGGGCAATAAATACACATAAGAATATGATTCAAAGAGTGGATTAGGAGGAAAAAGCAAGAAATCTGAAATAGGTTGAGGACTAGCTAGAGGAGAGTCCTAAGATGAGCCTACCGACTCTGGCGATGGTTGAGAAGCAAGGGGTTGGATACTTAGGAAAAGACAAATTTCAACACCTTGGTTTTCAAGGGATCCAAGCTCATTAGTATTGTAACCTACAACTCCTGGTGACTTAGGTGCATTAGCATCTCCATTGATATTCGGGGTCTCATTTGGAACTCTTGGTGGTTCTGCGACGATGTCTTTCAAGGAAATAAATTAGAAAAGCATGTTGGTGAATTCTTTGGGCTTAAATCCAATTTTCTGATTAACCATTAATGTTTGAGGACAAAAGGAGGTTTTCGTTTCATAGTTGAGCCATAGGGATCTGATGCGCAGTGTGCCAAATAGTATGCCGATGAGCCATCGGGCTTTGGGTTGTTTGATTTCGAGGTGGTGGTACAGAAGTGACCTATAGAAAAATAAAAATGAGGAGAGAGTCAACTTATGAGTTGCCATGTAACTGAGAGTTAAAATTTGTTACACTAAAACTACCTTATAACCACGCTAGAACCGCATTGCACTTGGGCAGTGCCATGATCCTGCATACTACTTGTATCCATCGGGTTCGCCTTGAGGATGTAGTTGCCCAGGGGCTAGGGCGAGGCAGAGATAAGGGCACATTAGCCACTGAAGGGATGAGAGCCTAGGAAGGAGGGGGATGAGCCACATGGGTGCAAGGAAATGGTGGGGACGAGGACCTGACCGAAGGAGAGTTAGACGGGGAAGGCAAAGGGGAAGAATGAGAGGATATTGGGTGAAAAATCCAAGCACAGAAATCTAGTAAGACACCCGAGAGAGGAGACACCATGACTCTCGTGAGAGTAGAGCTAAGCAATCCAGGCAGTCGCTTTCGTTTTCTCTTGGGCATGCTCCTTCAACTGACACACAAGGAGATTCTTCAGTACCTAAAGCATTGGGCAACCCCAACGCAATTCAACTTCCTCCATAGCTAGGACTTCCCTGTGTATGGAGTCAAGAATCCCACTATCAAACAGGGTGGTGATAGTAGCATCATTGAAGTTAGTGGGAGGACACCCGTGACCTCTCTCTTTGCGAGCATATCTTCCTTGCTCCTTTTCCTGGTTCATGGTTATGTAGAGTAAGGTTGAAGACATGATGCCAAAAAATCCGCCGAAAGAGAATGTTGGAGGGAGAATGCAGACTGGCCAGGGGGTTGAGCATGAGGCCGGGGCGTGAGGATGGGGGATCTCATACTCGACACCTAGTTTGTGTGAGTTGGAGTACATGAAACATGGTGTGGAGGGTGAGCCAGGTGAGAGTTGCATGTTGGGCGTCTTGGAGTGAGAAGCTATGATCACGAGGTCATCCTGATTCGGAAAATTAATATTTTTAAACATTTTTAAAATTATTAATTCTTTAGTAATTAATAACTTATAAGTAAAATCATATATTTTTTTTTTTTAACAACATCGGTTACTTTCATATTATAAAACCCAAAATCAAAGTTCTGATACATAGGAATCAGAGATTAGGGCGAAGAGGATCAAAATTGGGTGCGCAGACCCATTTTCCTCGATTCTGCCTCTATGATGACTGAAATTGAAGAGGGAATGGCTATATTGCCTTACATAAGCGCCTCCTAACCAGCAGAATTTGCAAACCATGGGAAATTTTAAGGGAGATTTTGCGTGACTGAGTCATCCGGCGTGGGATCCCTCCTTGCACTAGCCTTGAAGGAGGCTTCAGCCTGATAGCTCTGAGAGAGTGCTTTGATCTGTTCGATGGCTTCTTCAAGGTGGCTGCACCTTTCTTTGAGATTTTCGATCTCTTCCTTCTGTTTCTCCATTTTCTTCCTCTTCGATCTACTGTCAGTTTCGTAGTCCTTCAGGTGATTCACGAAACTGTTGATCAGAATGGTATGGGTTCTACACGTGGTGCATTCTCTGCTGAAGAGCCTGTCGGTTGGCGCGTTGGCTGAATCCTGGGCGTTTGTCTGGTCCTGGTTCTCCATGGAGTTGGGATCAATGAGAGGATCTGAGGGATAAAGGTAGAGGAGGAGAGCGGGGAGAAGGGGAAGAGCCAAAGGAGGGGCAGAATTCCAGAGAGTGCGGGTCAGGGAAGGGAAGAGTGCAGAGCACTGGAGGTTAAGAAGAATACACTGGCCTCTGCAATGAGAACAGAACAAAGGGTCAGCTATTGATGAAAAAACCAAGAGGAGACCAGCGATTACCTGAAACGTGGGGCGAAGCTCGTGGTCCTGGGGAGAGTAAGAACCCCCTAACTGATGCCTGCACTTGGGGAGAACACAACGCAACTGTCTGGCATAGCCTCGAGCTGAAGAAATTCTGAGGTTCACCCTGTCATTTATATAAGCGGAGGTGACCTGCTGGTTCTTGGATCGAGAAGGAGAAGATCTGTTTTTGGAAGAGGAGGGATCGGTTGCAGTGATTTTAAAGCGCTCGAGGTGCCTGCCACCAGTATGGGCTCAATCACGCCTTCTGAAAATGGCTGCGCTGATCAGGGAGAGATTCCAGAGCCTGCCTGAGCACATCGGGCCCTGAGGGCGATAGGCGGTCCTGTCGTGCCTGGATGGGCAGTCGAGGAGGCTTAGAGATGATGAAGGGGAGATGGGGAAGGGCCAGATACTTTGGTACTGATGCCTGAGGTGACCAATAGCCTGGGGAGAGAGGATGAGGGCCTGCCTATGGAATATCCTTTCCATAAAAATTGTCGTTTTCCCTTACCTGACCCGTGGGTCTTCCTGCTGCGTTATTTGCTTGCTCATCCGCTTCCACATTGTTGCCTCTTAAGATGTGTTTGAATGTCACTTTGTTGAAGCATCTGATTTGATCCATGATCCTGCCTTTGATTCTATTTAGGGCTATTTGTTTAAAGTCATTTCCAGAGTTCATGGCTGCTATAATAATGGCTGAGTCGCCCATAACAAGGAGATTTTGGATGCCAAGATTCTTAGCGATAGAGGTCCCCAAAAGGAGGCTGTATGCCTCAGCCTTGTTATCTGACATGGTGCCTAGACCCCACTCATAAGTGACAATAGTTTTCCCCAGTGGGTCTCTGATAGTTCCCCCAGCTCCAGCTCTGCCTGGGTTATTTTTTGAGGCCCCATCGAAATGGAGTGTGTAACTCTTTTGATTTTGGATCCAATTGTTGACTTCATCTCTGGTCCCTCTCAATTTCCAGTCCGAGTGTCCGAGTCCCGTGGTTGCATTATTTTTTGCTCTTGTTTCATAATTGAATCTCTGCATCCACTCTTTTACCCTGTCGTCTGTCAGATCCAAGTCTGCCTGGGAGATTCCATTTGCTTCCACGGTTTCTGCTATGAGAGCAGTAGTTTTGGCAAGAATGCTAGAAATACTAGATTTCTTGTTGTTGAATATGCACTTGTTCCTGGCGATCCAAATCTGCCAGCTGAGGTTTGAGGGGACGCTGTTCCACATCCTTTTTGCTAGACTCATGTTTTTATTGACGTAAGGGAAGCGTTTCCCCCAACCTTTCTGAAGGAGAGAGATCTGGTTGGGGAGATCTCCAATATTTAAAGGGCTGGTTATTAGATTCCAACAAGACTTGGCTACTGGACAATCAATGAAAAGGTGGTCACTGCTTTCCTCTGCCCCCCTGCACATGCAGCAAATTGAGGGGCCTTGAATACCCTTCTTTCTGAGAGTTTCTGCTGTTAGGATTTTACCATGAAGCAGGGTCCAGTTGAAGAGCCTTACCTTTGGCAGGCTTTCAGTTCTCCAGGCTGTTTTGTAAAGATGCCAGTTATTGGATGCTGTAGAGTTTTGGAGTGCTTTGTAGCCTTCTTTCACCGTGTAGCTGCCGCCACTGGTATCCCAAACAAATTTGTCATCTGACAATCTGTTTGATGGGGCTGAGCCTATGAGAGAGAGCTTAAGGTCGTCCCAGAGGTTCGAGATGCCATTGGGGAGGGGCAGTGATCTCCAGCCAACCCAGCAATTTTGATCCCAAAGGGAGATGTCGAAGAGGGTTTTGAGGTTTGCCTCTGCCATCCATTGTTGAAGAGGCCTGTATTTAGGGGACATTTCCCTGGCTTCCGTGCCCATTATTCTATCCTCCCATATGCTGATATGTCTTCCGTTGTCTGGGACTTTAGATATGCTATGTTTGAAAAGGGGAAGAGTTTTTTTTATCAGCTTCCAAACAGATGTGCATTGTCTATTAGTGATGGTTTCAGCGAGGATATTGCTGTTGATCCCGTTCAGATATTTCCTCTTGAGGACCTCTGTCCACTAGGACCCTTTCTCATTGAGTATTCTCCATGTTATCTTGAAGCCCATAACCGTATTTGCGAGTCTTGGAATTCTAATTCCGAGCCCCCCTTTTTCTAGGGGAAGAGTGACCTTTTCCCATTTTACCAGGCTGAACTTTTTTGTATCTTGCTTTCCCCCCTTCCACAGAAAACTTCTGATAATCAGCTCCATGTGCTTATGGATGCTTGCTGGAGCGATAATAGTGGCAAATTGGTAGATAGGAAGGGCTGATAGAATGGCCTTGATAAGAATTGATCTGCCCGCCAGGTTGAGCCAATACACCCCCCAGCTCTGCAGTTTCCCTCTCAATTTCTCAATTAGCTTTACCCAAACCTCGGTTTTGATTGCTTCTTTAGCTAAGGGCAGCCCTAAGTACGTGAAATGGG
>APFE031356790.1:0-16737 GCA_000404065.3 Pinus taeda | reverse complement strand
TCGTGGAGAATGTGCATTGATTACCGAGCACTGAATAAGATAACAATAAAAAATCGTTATCCCCTTCCTCGCATAGATGATATTTTAGATCAATTGAAAGAAGTTGTTTATTTTTCCAAGCTAGACTTGCATAGTGGATATCACCAGGTCAGAGTGGCAGAACAAGATGCATGGAAGACTGCTTTCAAGACAAAGCAGGGATTGTACAAGTAGCTGGTTATGCCTTTTGTCTTAACTAATGCTCCTGCTACTTTCATGAGTTTAATGAATGATGCACTCAAACCTTTTCTTGATGATTTTGTTATTGTGTATCTGGATGACATTCTAATATTTAGCAAAACATGGGAAGAACATTTAAGTCATGTTAAGTGGACACTAGATGTTTTGAAAAGAGAAAAACTTTATGTTAAACTCTCAAAATGTGAACTTGGAAAAACATCTCTGAATTATTTGGGACACATAGTAGGCGGTGGTGAATTGAAGATAGATCCCTCTAAAGTGGCAATGATTATGAACTGGCATAAACCCAAATCTGCTACAGAAGTTAAAAGCTTCTTAGGAGCAACACAATATTCGAGAAAGTTTATTTCTAACTTTTCCTTAATTGCAACTCCCTTACATGCTTTAACAGGATTGAACAAGGTGTTTTAGTGGGGAGGCAAACAGCAGAAAGCCTTCGACACCTTGAAAGAAAAGATTAGTACAACACCTGTACTAGCACTGCCTGATCTTCAAAGACCATTTGAGATCCAAATGGGTTCCAGTGACTATGCCATGGGAGCAGTGTTGACACAGCACTGTAAACCCATATGCTATCATTATGAGACATTTAATTCTGCAGTAGTTAACTATCCTACGTATGATAAGGAATTGTATGCATTAGTACAGAGTGTGAAAAAGTGGAAACATTACTTAATGGGCAAAGAGACAGTAATACATACTAATCATCAACCACTTCAACATCTACACTCCCAAACTAAGCTACAACAATCAAGGCACTATCGATGGATGGGTTTTCTACAACAATTTCATTTAGTCATCAGATATAAAAAGGGCATACACAATAAAGTTGCAGATATGTTATCTAGTCCCATTATAAACACATCTACTATAGTTAAGCATAATTTTGTGTTACATGAGAGCTACATTGAACAATATGATCAAGATATAGACTTTAAAGATGTATATGCAACTTTAAGTCAAGGCAAACGAGTAGAAGAATTGGATTATCACATAAAGGACCGACTCCTATATCATTGTGGGAAGCTATGCATTCCAAAAACTAAAAGAGTAAAGATAATTCGAGAAGCACACACTTCTCTAATATCAGGTCACTTTGAGGTAAGTAAAACAGTTGCACAGCTGCAAAGATTTTGTTATTGGCCAAAAATGAATGAGACAGTTTCTAGATATGTAAGAGGATGTACTATGTGTGCTAGAAGCAAGCCAAGCAATAGAAAACTAGGCTTGTACACTCCATTACCAGTTCTTTCTCACCCTTGGGAAAGTGTTTCCATGTATTTTGTTGGAGAACTGCCCAAATCTAGGAAAGGTAATGATTATCTATATGTTGTTGTGGACAGGTTCAGCAAAATGTGTATTTTGATACCTTGTACTAAATAGATTACAGCTAAACAAACTACAATATTGTTCTTTCAACATGTATGGGTTCATTTTGGATTACCCACTTCCATTGTATATGATCGAGACCCCAATTTGTGGGGAAGTTTTGGTCAAGTCTGTGGGAACTAGTGGACACCAAACTGAAGAAAAACACATCTTTTGCTAGATGGCCAGACTGAAGTAGTCAATAGGACAGTGATCCAGTTGCTCAGGGGATATTGCGGCAAACATCCTAAGCTTTGGGATGAACATTTTTGTTATGTGCAGCATGCTTACAACCGAACAAAACATTCTTTTACATAGAGATCTCCTTTTGAGACCTATTTTGGTTTTACACGCAGGTCACCTGTGGATTTTGTCTTTGGTAAAGACACCCCAGTTGAGGGACACAATGATGTGGACAGGGCAACTACGTTCATTGAACAAATCCAAGAGATCCATCAGGAAGTACAGGAATAGTTGGAAAACAGCCAAGCCAAATACAAGGCAAGGTATGACAAGCATCAGATGGAGCATAGTTTCCAAGTTAGAGACCAAGTCTGGCTATATATCAGCAAGGACAGAATGCAAAGTGAAGGTAAAAAGCTAAAGCCTATCAGGTATGGACCTTTCAAGATACTTGTGAAAATTGGTGAGAATGCTTTTCGCATTGATCTACCAGCTTACATGCACATATACTCAGTCGTAAATGCAGATTGCTTGAGACTATTTGAGCCTTCACTAATTGAGGATCCCGAAGAGCAGAGTCAATTTCCTTCTATTGATGACTTGTTACCTGAATATCTTAATGAATTGCAGGAAGACACAGTTCTAGACAGGAAGGTGAGAACGATGCACAAGGGAGATGTTGAGTACCTCAGAATTGGGCTCAAGGGTTCAAAGTCGAGCAGTGGAAAATGGATAGAGATTGGACAAGTGGGACAATTGTACCCTCACTTAGTCGATGCTTGAAAACCAACTTTTGGTGGTCCAAAAGCTTTTTCAGTGGGAAGGTCGTGATCCGAATTGGATCCATGAAAATTATTAAGAGTTCTATGACTGTATCAAATCAGGACAGATTTCAAAAACTTGTGAACAAGAGCTATCAAGAAGGACCTCTGGACAGTGGCAGTTTGTAGCCAGCAAGGAACGACGAGGACCTCGATCAAAGCGTGTTGACCAAGGCCCATGGAGACCGCACAGTGGCGCAAACTAGCATTTGGGAGTTCGAATCAGAAAATGGAGGTCGTTTCTGATGCGCGATTAGAAAAACCCTCGAAATGGAAAGGCCCCGAGCGCTCGGTCACAAGGGAAGCCGAAAATTGTGGGAAAAGCGCCAAAGCAAAAGGCGGGTCCCACGCTCCAAAACCGACGAAATATCGGAGGCGTTTTGGGCAGTAAGCAGAATTGTCAGGAGACCCAACGATGCCATACAACAAATGGCGTGTGTCTGGCAGATGAGAGATAAAACCGCCTCTCATCGCGGGCTAACGTCTGAGCAAGTCAATCGCGCGATAAGAGCGAACACCGTAGGATCTAGGGGCTCCAAATCGAATGGCAAAGATTGTGCCCGATGGGAAACTGGATTCGGAGGGAAAGATAAGTGACGACATATAAAAGCCTGAAGTCTGATTTGACCACTGAGTTGGCAGATGAAGAGTAACCGAAATACCGAACCGTGTGAGGAAAAGCTAGTGTAGTTCACAAGAGAACAAGTGGCCACTTCCGTGTGAGACGTTACACAGTGGCGATGACACGAAGGTAGGGAATTCCAAGCGAACAGCAAGAGGCGATCCGAAGGGGCAGAAGAAGAAATGAACAATCATGAGACAAATTGGCTTTAAGCCATGAACAGACAGAGAACAAAAAATGGTGAGACAGAAGAGAAGACAGAAGAGACAGAGAAGCAGAGAACAGAGAGCCGAGCTGACCTGCAGAGCTAAGGCAGCATCGAGCAGACAGAACCAGACTTGTGAGGTTCAAGCAATCCCTGTGAGGATATCTATCGGGAATTGAGTACCAAGTTGGACTCATCCCATTAAGACTAGTGAGGTCGAAGACTTGGTAAGGGGGAGTCTGTGTACTCTAGTGGCTTGGGGAATCCAAGAACCACCCTACTAAGCATCATCTGCTTCAGGAGACTCAACTTGAGCTCCTCATTGTAAACACTCTCTTTTAAAGACACAATAAAAGAAGGCCACCACTGAAAGCTGGACCGGAGACGTAGCCCAGGAGGATTGGGTGAACTCCTTATTAATTTGTTGTATTCTTGTATTTGCTTACTGTGTTTCTCTTACTGTTTTCCAGTGTCTGTGTATTTTGCAATCTTATCGATCCGTTGCTTAAGATAACATAGACACACACCAGCACGAGTCTATAATACCTTCATTCATTAATTAAGTAACTGAGATCACTCACGAGTGATTTTTCAGATCATGGAGCAACTCATAGTTAAAACATTTCTTATGTGGGCATCAAAGTGGGTTTCTCTAATGGTTTTTTGGACCTTATTTTTGACCTTGTTTGAGGGATTAACAAATATATTTTTTTAGCTATCACTTGAAGAAAATTATTCTAACATCTTGTTGTAGTAACTTGTCTTATCTAAAATCATTGTCATTCCACCCTTATCTACCTTACAAATGATCGTGGTTTTATTTCTATAGATATTTTTTGGTACTTTGAAATATTCTTTCTTTATAAAAAATTCAGAAAGTTTGCTTACCTTAAAATTATAGTGATATCTTGCCTAATGTTTTATTTAACAATTGAAATGAAATAGTTTAATTTACTTAATATGACATGAACAACTTCATTCATAAATTAATTTATTAGTTTAATTTACTTAATATGACATGAACAACTTAATTCATAAATTAATTTTCCAAAATAAATGAGATAAAACAAAAAAAATCCATATGGAATATAATATTATATTGAACAAATATGAGAAATGATGATGATGCTATGCCATTTGACAACATACTTATGTCATTGGTTGGTTACAAGGTTAACATGTTATGTCAACCTTCATTAGGTCATGACTTTTAAATAAATGATTCATTTCATTTATTATTAATTATTATTGTTATTTATTCATGTTTACATATTTGTTTATTCATGTTTACATATTTATGTTTATTACATTCCTTACACCTTCTAAAATGTTATGTCTGGAAAGCATAAAACCTTACGTGTTCATTCTAGCTTGTAATGCCTTCTCATGATTATTCATTTTTGAATTGGTCATGGTACAATATGGTCTTGTATGTGAAGTTTTCAAAACGTGAAAGAGTTTGACCACCCTAATTCATTTTTTTGCAAACTATGTGGCAATGATTTTTACCACACTTGAGCTTCACTTCAGTACAATAAGATCTTTGATTATTTTATTATATTGATTTTTTCTTTTGCGATGACAACTCTGGTGACTCTTGCGATTGGAGGATGATAAGGCATTCTTATACCATGGTATTTCCGTATTATATTTTTAGTACCTTTTTCTTTCATGTTTGGTAGTATGTCTTCTTTACATACATATGTCACTTTGTTGTAGACATTTATGGTTACTTATGCGTCCTTAATTTTATATTCATCATGGAAAACACTTTTCTTTTCCATTATATTAGACTCTAGAATTAATAATTGATTTACAAAATTAACCGTAATATAAATTTCAGTAATCCAAAACACAATATTAAAAAAGGTCCAAAATTATCTCCCACTAGAGCCAATGGAAAATACCAGACTTTGGAATCCAAGCTACAGGAAAATCAATGGCAACATTTTTGGAGTTCCCTTTATCTTAGAAAGATCTCTACCTCCAATCAGCTAAATAAGGTCAGATCGAGATATTCTTCAAAGGGTACATTCTTTGTCTAAGAAGCATATCAATTAGCAGTTGACTATCACTCATTACTAGTAGAATAATTTTGAATAAATATATGGAAGTAGTACTCATGGACAAAAACAATGTTCTTCCTCTAGCTATTATTTCAAAACAAAGTATTAACCTGAGACAATCTTCTTAAAATAAACTATGAAGGACCATCTCATTTCCCCTTATGTTTACAACACTCGAAGGACATGGAACACCTCTTTAACAACTACTCTTATGATCCTGGGCTTTGGGACCACCTTGATTGAATTCTTTCTTACTCTAATTATGATCCCCTTAGTTTTCTGAATACCATTTTTGGTTGGTGTAAAGGAATCTTTTCCATTCCTATCCTTAATCAAATTTGGATTCTCACCCTTGGGTTTCTTCTTTGGGATATATAGAAAGAAATGAATCACAAAATCTTTAAAAATTCCTCCATGCCTGAAGTTTCTCTTTGGAATGGTATCCCAACTAAAATCAAGGAGTAGATCCTTGCCTCATCCAGGTCCC
The DNA here is from genome assembly GCA_000404065.3 of Pinus taeda. Taxonomy (NCBI): domain Eukaryota; kingdom Viridiplantae; phylum Streptophyta; class Pinopsida; order Pinales; family Pinaceae; genus Pinus; species Pinus taeda. Next base: position 10,745 of record APFE031356790.1, on the reverse strand, counting down.
CTGCTGACTGGAACACTCAAGGCTTTGAAGCTTTTATCCTCTAGCATTGACACCTTGCTCCCTCTTCCCTTCCCCCTCCTCCTCCTTCCTCCCCTACCCTTCAGGTCTTCCCCCCTCCCACCCCTTTATTTCCTCAAACTCAAATTTGATGGAGCATCAGAAGGTAACCCAAGTATATCTGGTTTTGGCGGTATCATCCAAGATCATCAAGGCTCTCCCCTCCACCTCTATTAAAGTTCCATGGGATTAAATAATAATAAAAATTGTTGCAGAGCCTACATGGCTTGTCATAGGATTGAAAAATAGCTCGGTCCCTAAAATACTCTAAAGTCATTGTGGAGGGGGGCTCTCAAATTATCATCAACATGATCAGTGAAATTCAGAATGGTACCCCTATTCAAAAGGTATTGAAAAGTTGGAGATTGGAGGACCCCCTCTACTAAGCCTCCTCCCTCATGGGGTCACCATCCCTTCACATGTTCAACTCACAAGAAACAATGTGGTATATATATATATATACACACACACAACAAGTTCGATCTACAACTTCTGGGGCAAGAAAAAAGTGTGAATTTCAAGGAAGATGAACAAGAAGGATAGCGAAGGAGAAATTTTTTCTAAAGCATAAAAAGTTGAAATTATCTCTCTTTTTTCCACACATGTGAAAGTTATGCAGTCGCTAGAGGGCCGAAATTTTGTAGTAGCTGGGAGGCCGAAATTTTACTACTGGGGTCGAAATTTTGTAGTTGGGAAGTCTAATTTTTTTTATTTTTGTTGAAGTTGTTGGATAAGAAGAGACTACTAAATCATCTTGGAATTATTACTTGGTGGAGGAAAAAGTTTTATTGGTATAGGGTCTTGGTCCATCTCATTTTGAATTATGAACGGAAGAGTTATTGACTAGGTTTTCCCCTATATAGGGGTTTTAGCTCTAATGAGTGCCTATATATGGTGTCCCTAATTTTTTTTTTGGTTTTGGTAATTACTTGATGTACTAAGATAAAAGGGAACATAAGAAAGACAATAAGAATTCAAAAATATCACAGGTAATTATCATCTAGAGAATTTTTCTTTTCCTTTCCGATTTTCTAACATGGTATCAGAGTTGAGGTGAAGAACGGAGAAAAATGCAAATTAAATATCTATTGAGGAATAAGAGATCAAGGAAATTTCAAGGGGATCATATATAGTGAAAAGCCTACTATCTACAGGAAATATGTCAAACTCGATGAATGGATAACATAAATTAGAAGGGGCCTCCAACCACAGGGCTTGGAAAAAGAGGATAGACCTCATTTGTAAAAGAACAAAGTTTTGGATCGCGTTCAAGGAAAACTCAAGAAGCCTACAGATGAATCAAGTGAAGCAAAAAAAGAAAAATTTAGAGAAATTGAAATCTTGGCCATGAACTTTATAGTGGATGGAGTTAAGGATAACCTAATTCCATGCATATCCAACATAAATTATGCCCATGAAATGTATGAGGCTCTCTCCAAGTTATTCAAAATCAATAACATTGGTCAAATAGCAAGCCTCAAGACTGAACTAGGAACTGTTAATATGACACATTATGATACCGCCTCATCATATTTTATAAGGATATCTAGAATCAAATATGAACCCCAAGCAATAGATGAAGTTGTCCCAGAAAAAGAGCTCGTAATTATTTCCCTTCTAGGACTACCAAAATCTTGGAGTGCCTTTGCATCAAGACTTAATAGTTGGAAGGATACTCCAACATTTGAACAAATGTGGAATGCATGTAGTCAAGCAAAAGCCAGAACATCGTTAGTAAACAATAAGAAGGAGGATGAAGAAGAAAACACCTCGAATGCCTATTTTTCTCATCACAAGAAGAAGGGAACCTTCAAGAAGTTCAAAGGACCAAAGAAGGAAATGGACCTATCCAAGATTGAATGCTACAACTACCACAAGATGGGGCACTACAAAATCCATTGTACAGATAATCCAAGAAATAAGAAGAGAGAAAGAGAACATGTGAATGTTGTTGATGAAGATCCACTTAAGAAGAACAAGACCGAAGAATCAGAAGTCAAGGATTTATACTACTAAGTCCTCTCTCTCACACATAGCCCTTTTAGTCTTTTATTTCTGGAGTTTATAGATATAACATGTCTTGTTAGAACATTTTTTAATTATTTTTTATAAGCTATATGTATCCCTCGAGACTGGATTAAGAGGGATCCTTCACCATTTTACCAAAGATAAGTATCCTATTATTTGTTTCATCTTTTAATGTTTGGTTTCCTCCTCACATTGAGACTTGTTTGTATTGTATGCTAATGACCTTTCCCTTTATATTTTCATTGGCTAGGAAAGTTTTCTAATTTCTCAAGGGTTATGGAGGAGACTTCAAAGGATAGACTTGAAACATGAAAGAATTTCTATTGAAGCTCTTCCAGATTTGATGTCCTACAAGGTTTGTTAAGGAACAACTCAAAGGTATGCCTTAGACTATAAAATTTTCTATAAAGTTCTCTTCATATAAAAGGTGTGATCATTCTTCTTTGAAAATTTGCTTTACATTACTAACATCGTTATGTCTAAAGTTTGTTTTGAATCACAAATATTCTTGTATGGGTGATTAATCATTAGATTGAATCTACCCTCATTATATTATCATTTGATCATTCTTGTGGAACCCTAAAAGGTTCATTCTAAAACCATAACCTAAAGGTGTGTCAATATTGATTATGAAACTCTAAGTCTACTTAGGGTTGTTGATGAAATCTAGAAAACCTATTCATTCTATGTTTAGGGTTTTAGTATCATTATGATAAAAACCCTAATCCTTTAGGGTTTTCTATTAATGTCTAAATTGAAACCATAGATATTTAGGGTTTGGTAAATTGGGGTTTATAAACTAAACCTTTAAATAGACATAGTAAGATCCTAGGAATGAAACCATTGGTACATATTCATTTTTCTGATCAAAACTATAGTCTGATCAAAATTGTTGTATATCTAACTTGTATGTATTAATTTTTGTGTCTTTGGTTTACCTAGTAGATATGGATATTGATATAAGATGCTAGTGCATGAAATCCTATATATAATATGATAACCTAACTATTGATATTTTATGAAATATAAGGTTTGTAATAAAGCCCTAGTAGAGGTTAATATTCTAGGCCCAATAATGATATTGTTTTCAATTATGAATTTGCTTTGATAATAAAATCTAGGGTTTGCAACAAAACCTAATAGAGTCTTTCATACAATTTTGAGAGTAATATAGAAGCCCTAGATGTATAGTACTTAATTTGTCGATATCTAAAGCCTTGTGTCTTGATGATAGAAATGGAAGTTTAGTGTGTCCCTTATCAATTATAAACCTAACTATACTTAGGTATTTGGTGTCTAAAGTTTGAATGTTTGAATGCTTCCATTATAGTAATATGATTTAGTTATATTCATGCTTCTGTATATTTTTACTTTGTTGTACTTACTATTAAAATTTTGCAAGTATATGATCTTCAAGATATTGAATATGTTCGTGATTGAAGATGTTTATGAGCATGATGAAAGGAAGCTATAAGAATTATGATGATCAAGATGACCTTGATAAAGTCATGAAAGGTTGAAGCTTCTATGATGTTATAAAAGAAGAAATTATTGATCTTCCTAAGTTAAGAGGGAGAATGGTTAGAAGAAAAGAGTACATCTTCCCAATTGAGAGGGGCGACATATTATGATGGATACCTTGTAGAAGAAATCAGAGAATGAATAGATCTACAATATATTTGGTGAAGTTGAAGAATTTAAAGGAGAAGAAAGATTCTGACAAATTGCATAGTATAACTTGATGATAAAAGCAACATCTGAATGAATGGGGACCCTAAAGGTTTGTGTTTACTTGTATGTATATTTGAAATTTTATTGTTGATTAGCGATTGTGTTTGTACAGGTAAATCTTTCCATGAAAAAGGTTTGACACTCTGGAAGCATGCTTGGACAAATGGATATATCTAGTTTGATAGAGAGAGTTTAAGCATCTAATGGTGGATTCTTGGGAGGACATCTAACCGGCCTATGTGTTGATGTCTAGATCCCAAAGAGGGAGGGTGGCATTGGTCATCGAGCTCTGACCTCGGATACGCACCTAAATCCCTGGGTTGATGGTTAGCAAGTAAGTCTGAAGGTACCTAGATTGGCTGAAAGCTTGAGTCCATCTTAGTCCCACCCGGATAGATTACCCTTGTCAGGGATCTAGTCCGCAACACTGAGTTTTCTAGAACTCTTTGTAGTTCATTTTGGAGATCTTCCATGTACCTCCCTAGTTAAGAGGGAATGTTGAAGAATGTAACTAGTGTCAGTCCTCATAATTGTAAGTTGATTAATGATGTAATTTATTTATCAAAAGAAAGAAAAAGAAATTTTATTATTAAAGAAATTGACTTATTAAAGCATGAGTTTCATGCTTGGGTCAATTATTTATAGGTCAAAGCCTCCATTGTAGACTTCTATGGTTTATGTCGTGTCCTTATCCATGTCATAATGTAAAGAACCCTTCTTGGGATTTATTTGTCAAAGAAGAAAGTTATTTTATTGTAAAATAGGTCAATTGGGCCTCCTCCACCAAGTCGGCCTAAACTGGGTAGAAGAATCAATATATAAAGGCAACAACTCGACCTCATTTGTCACTCGCTCACAAGAAGTTCAATCTACAACTTTTGGGGCAAGAAAAAGTGTGAATTTCGAGGAAGAAGAAGAAGGATAATGAAGGAGAAAAAGGTCTTTCTCAAGCATAAAAAGTCGAAATTATCTCTTTTTCCGACATGTGTGAAAGTTGTGTAGTTGTTGGAGGGGCCACAATTCTGCAGTAGCTGTGAAGCCGAAATTCTGCTGCTGGGGGTCGAAATTTTGTAGCTAGGAAGTTGAATTTTTGGATTGTTGCTGAACTTCTTGGATAAGAAGAGACTATTAAATCATCTTGGAAGGATGACTTGGTGGAGGAGGAAGGTCTGGTGGTCTAGGGTCTTGGTCCATCTCATTTTGAATTACTTTAGGAAGAGTTCTTGACTAGGTTTTCCCCTACATAGGGGTTTTACCACTGATGAGTGCCTATATATGGTGTCCCTAATTTTTGTGTTTTGGTTTTCGTAATTACTTGATGAACTAAGATAAAAAGGAACATAAGAAAGATAATAAGAATTCAAAATATCACAAGTAATTATCAACTAGAGAAATCCTTTCCGATTTTCTTGCATCACTTGGTGAATGCACTAGGAGTTGTGACAACACTCCCCCAGCCAATATTAATGTTAACATGTTTGGACATTAAGGAAATCATCCAATCTCAGATGAAAGGAAAAATGCATGGAATGAGTGGTCTACTCGAGAAGTTGAAACATATGGAAAGCATGTGAATTCTTCTTAATTGATTGAGGCTCAACACTAGGGAGAATGCAATCACATGTCTCCAAGCGAGGTGGAGTCTGACAGATAGAGGAAATTGTGTTTGACACTCTCGTTTTAGTAATTTTAGTCTAAATTGGTTGCATTGTAGTGATTTCGGTCGAGAGCTTGTGTTAGGGCGATTACAATGGTTGTTTCTAATTTTCTCTCGCCACTTGAAGTGGTTCCTCTCCTCAATTTTGCCAGGTGCTCTCAGTAGTTTATTTTGGGCTATGAATTATATCAGTTGTTATGTTGTTTCCTTTTTGTTAGTGGCTTTGGGAGTGCTCTTTCTCCTTGTTTAGGTTATTACTACTAGAAGGTCTCTTGGGTGGGTGTTGTGTCACCCTACAACTGATTTTTGGGTGGCTAGAAGGAGATTGGGGAATTTTAGCTCTCCCTCAATTTGTGTTCATTGCCCCCAAACTATGCTCTTGGGCCCTCTTTTATTTAGGGAATGTTCCCTGTCACCTGAGAGGATTCTCTATGGGGAAGGTAGTCAATTGGAGCCTTGGTGGTGGGATGAGTCTTGATGGCTAAAGGAGATTTTCCTTGTTTTTAGTTTCTTCTTTTTTTCTTTGTCTACGAGGTTGGCCTTATCTCTCATACATGGTGGCGCCTCTGTGATTCCTCTAGTTACATGAGAACTTCCTCTTGCACAGTCATAGTGAAAATGGGAGGCCAATAGGTGGCTAGAGGAGTGGTTGTTATATTTTCTTGTGTGTATTATTGTATTGGCTCCTATTTTAGTTGGTTATTGTGTTATCTATTTTGGATTTCTAGGCATTATAATTTATGGGATTCCCTAGGCTATCTTAGCTCCTTTGGTTGGTGGTTGTTTCCTGACATTCAAGTGACTATTCGGTTTGGACACTAGTCAGTTGGGCCTTGATGTTGGAAGGAGTTTTTGTGCATGAAGGAGGTCAACTCTGTTTCTGAATTATTCTTTCCCTCTTAGTTTGCAGGGTTGGCTTCATCTTTCCCCTATTATGAAATATCTATGAATTCTTTATGTTTATGGGTGTATTTTCATTGTTAGTTTTATAGCATCATATGTGTTCTAGCCTTGAAATTTTGTGGAGAGGCTAGAATACATGAGATCTCCAAAACCTAAAAATCGTTTATGGAAATTCCATCTAGAAGTAAGTTAATTATATTATTAACTAGTTTTTAAATATTTCCTAATTCTAAACTTAGGGAATTAATTAATCATAATTAATTAAGTCAAGGCGTGAAAAACTCATGCAGATCGACTCCAAGATGATCCTAGCCATCGATTAAGTTTAAATCTTGGCAGTTGGTGCTCCAATAGAGGATTATAAGAGAAAGTCGATGTGGTGATGGAGAAGACACTTGAGAGGTTCGATTTCATAAGCAGATCGATTTCCTGAGTAGGTGCAGTCAGTTGCTGAAGAGAGAGCTAGTGAGATCGAAGCATTGAGAGAGGGGCAAAGACAGTGAAGCTGGAGGAAGGATTTCAGTTCTGGTGAGTGCATTTGGCAAGAGGCAGAAGAACCACAGAGAGGTTGACACTGGGACAGCGCAATAACCTCTACATGCAAAGACAATTTGTTGGGAGAGATTGATATTTTCTGTTTCAGAGGTTGGGAAGGAGTCCCAGAGAGTTGGAGAAGCATATTTCTGGTCAGGAGAAGGCAGAACAACTTCATCAGAGTCTAGTCTGAGGTTAGATGTCCTGCGAGCTATGTAGAGGCTGACATAGAGGCTTAGAGGGTCGAAATTCTAAAGGTGAGTTGTGTCAGGAGATTGCCTATGGGGTGAGTAAACTTCCTCTCCATACTTTTGCCAATATTTCTATGTAGTATTGCCAGTTTCAACATCTAGTTGTACTTAGATTATTTCACTGCTGCATAATAATAAAACCCTCAACTGTTGCACTGGTTTTCCCAAGTTGGGTTTTTCCGGGGACTTTTGTCCAAAAATAATTGTGTTATTTTTATGTTCTTGCTAACATTTCTTCTTAAAGTGTATTCTTCTGCAATTTAATTTGTGAAGGTTGCAGTGATTTATTCACTATTTCTCGTAACAAACAACAAATAAAATTAACAATTAGGAGAATAATTTCCAGTTGTTTTAATAGTTTTCTGGTTTGTGGAATTTTCACATGGTATCAGAGCATAGTTTATCAGCCAAAGAGCTGAGAGGTGAAGAGAGAAGGAATTTTGTTGATTAGTGTGGGAAGCAAATTAAAATTCCCAGGGGCAGTGCAATCACTTTGCCAAAAGGCCGAGTTACTTGAGGAGATTCAATTTCTGAGAGGGGCAGAAAAATTTGATCTCTCAAGATCGAGTGATTCTAGAGGCAGAGGGAGTTGCTCAATATTTTCATGGAGTAGATCTCTAGCTCGACGCAGTGGTTTTGCAGCAGTTTGATAGAAGAGCCAATGTGAGGTGGAAGGAAGAAGAGAAAACACTGAGGGAAAAGTTTCCTCAAGGAACTTCTAGTCTCAAGAACTTCAATTTTTCCTTGCAAATCAACATTCATTGTGAGCGGATCTTCTCACTCCAAAAGGGAGTGCAAATAGCAGACCAACAACTGAGTAGAAGGAAAGAGGAGATTTTCGACATTCTATTGAGATGGCCACAACTGGGCTAAGAGATCAGGATAGGTGGGATGGCTCCTCCAATTATTTCATATGGAAGGCCAGGATGTCCTTTCCGTTGGATGAATATGGCCTGAAGCTCTATATAGACAACGTTGTGGGAGTTCCCCAAGATGCGGACCAGCTGAAGGAGTACAAAAAGGAGATGGCACAGGTGAAGGAGTTGATCCTGGATGGAGTCTGGGACCATATAATCTCACACATAGCTGGCAAGGATACTTCCAAAGAGACGTGGGATGCTCTTGTCGCGCTATATTAGGGCACTTCCGAGCAATAGAAGATGTACTTGGAGGAGAATCTAAGACGCATAAGGATGCAGAAAGGGGAAGGCATAGACCCCTTCCTCTCCAGGATTCAGGAGGTCCAGGACCAGTTGTTAGTTGTTGGGGCAGCGCCTCAACCCACAAATTTTGTGAGATTGGCACTAAAAAATGTCTCTAAGGAGTGGAATTTTTTTGTCCAAAGTATATTGGTGAAAGACAAGCTACCAAATTGGGACAGGATGTGGGTTGACTTGCAGCAGGAGGAATTGAGGTGAGCTGTTATAAAGAGCTCAATTCATGACAACAATAGCACGTCAAGGAGGAGGAGAATGTGGCCCTCACATCTAAGGGCCCCAAACAGGGACAGGGGGAGCAAAGGAAGAAGAAGGACTTGTCAAAGGTCAATTGATTTAGATGTGGTGAGCTTGGTCACTATAATACCCAATGTCCTCTCAGGAAGAAGGACAAGGAGGAGAAGCAAGACTAGCAAGCAACTTCAGTAGAGATCGATAATCTATCCTCGAAGATGGAGGAAGACTTTGCCATGTTTACTGATATTCCCCCGGGAGTGAAGTGGGGTGACTTGGTGTTGTAGCCCTAGAGCACTATAAATGAGCAAGATCCTTGAGGAGTCTACCTCATGGATCAATACCTTTCTATGGGGGCCCAAAGTTTTTAGTAGAAAGATGGATTAGTGACAGTTGCAGAGACTAGTAGCAGTTATATGTTTGGGAGCACAGTGCAAAGTTGGCAACAATGTAGTTGGCACAATGTAGAGTTAGAAACAACATAAACTATTCACAGTGCAGATACTAGCAACAGTCAGAGATTCGGGTGACAAATGCATTATATTGATCACAGTTGATTGAGTATTTTGCTTGCTTTTCAGTTGTAGATGTTGCAGTTGCAACAACAATAGATGAGAGGGAGTTACAGGGAAGATGTAGCATTGACAACAGTTCAACAGGGTCAGCAGCAGCACAAATGAAGCAAATATCATATTTGCGCAGTGGTTGGTGGGCAGTGTGGTCAAACATCAGCAGCATGGCAGAAGATGATGCAAAGACAGGGTGTTGCTATAGGGGGCATAGTAACACTAGAACACATTCCTCACTAAGAGGGAGTGTTAGTTTTTGTAGCATACGATGTGTTCTAGCCTTGAAATTTTGTGGAGAGGCTAGAATACATGAGATCTCCAAAACCCATAAATCGTTTATGGAAATTACGCCTAGAAGTAACTTAATTAGATTATTAACCAATTTTTAAATACTTCCTAAGTCTAAAATTAGGGAATATGGTTAATTAATCATAATTAATTAAGTCAAGGCATGAATGATCTAGAAACTCACACAGATCAACTCCAAGATTATCCTAGCCATAGATTAAGTTTTAATCTTAGTCATTGGTGCTCCAACAGAGGATTATAAGAGGAGGTTGATGTAGTGATGGAGAAGACACTTGAGATGTTTGATTTCATGCGCAAATCAATTTCCTAAGTAGCAGCAACCAGTTGCTGGAGAGAGAGCTAGTGAGATCGAAGTAGTGAGAGAGGGGTAGAGACATTGAACCCGGAAGAAAGATTCCAGTTCCGATGGGTGCATTTGCAGAGAGGCAAAAGAGCCATAGAGAGGCTGACACTGGGGCAACGCAGTAGCCTCTAGAGGCAAAGTCGATTGCTAGGAGAGATTGACGTTTTCAGTTCCAGAGGCCAGAAAGGAGTCCCAGAGAGTCGAAGAAGCATCTTTTTGGTCAATAGAAGGTAGAACGACTTCATCAGAGCTCAATCCGAGGCTAGACATCCAACCAGCTACGCAGACCAACACAAAGGCTTGGAGGGCAAAAATTCTAAAGGCAAGTTGTGCTGGGAGATTGCCTGTGGGGTGAGGAAAATTCCTCTCCAGATTTTTGTATGTATTTCTCTGTAGGATTTCTAGTTTCAACATCCAGTTGTACTCATATTATTTCACTGTTGCATAATAATAAAATCCTCAGCTGGTGCACCAGTTTTCCCAAGTTGGGTTTTTACTGGGACTTTTGTCCAAAAATAACTGTGTTATTTTTATGTGTGTGCTAGCATTTCTTCCAACATTTATTCTTCTACAATTTTATTTGTGTAATTTGAAGTGTGATTTATTCACTATTTGTTGTAGAAAACAACAAATAAATTGTTAAATAAAATTAACAATTAGGAGAATAATTTCCAGTTGTTGCAATAGGGTTTTGGTTTGTGGAATTTTCACACTCATCTGCGAGTCAAATGGTGGTATAATGTACGTTGATGTTTGGAGGTGTGGTTGAGCTCCTCTCATCTTTGTTTTTCTATATTGGCTCGTTTCTTTGCTAGCTCATGTACTATTCATTCTGAAGTTTCGAGTGTTATAAATTCTAAGCTCTAAATATCCTAGGCTCCCAAGTCTATACTCGGTAAGTGGAAACAAATG
>APFE031356777.1:0-11085 GCA_000404065.3 Pinus taeda | reverse complement strand
ACCCCCCCCCCCCCCCCACTAGGGGGGAACACCGTTCTTGATGTTCAATGACATCTGCAACAAAAAAGATTGTTGAAAGCAAATCATACTGCCCATGGAGCTTTATAACTTAGCTCGATGCAGTATTTACAATGATCAACTTGTTGAGAAGCAAACCAACATGACACATAACAAACATAACAAAATGACACCCATAATGCTTATTGGAGCTTTATAACACAACTCATGGCATTATTTACTTCCACATACATATGTACATATCCCAAAAACATCACACCAAAACATATGCCAAAAACATCTGCTCAACAAGTGAATGGAGAAGGATACATAGCCTGCATCTGATCCTCCATCTCCCATGTAGCTTCATTGGACCCAAAGTGCTTCCACTATACTTTAACTTGTTTGATTTCTGGGTTTTGGAGCATGAGCATCTTTCTCTTCAATATACATTGAGGTTCCGACTGAAATTTTGTAATACAAACCAACCAATAACATGATTAGCATCTTTAACATTCTTCTTAAACAATAACACATGGAAAACATTATGGACTTTCATTGTCCAAGGCAGTGCAAGTTGATAGGCTACTGGTCCAATCCTTTTAAGAATCTTGAAAGGTCCACAAAACCAGGGTGTCATCTTGGCATGCGATCCAATCCTAAAGGAGTTATTCTTCAACTTGATGCACAAATGCACTTGTTCCCCAATCTAAAACTCCTTAAAAAACCTATTATGGTTTGCATAACTTTTATGACTATCATGTGTTGCCTTTAGATTCTTCTCGATAACCTGCATTTCTTGTTCCATCTCTGCCAACATATCTGGTCCAATTAACACCTTGTTCACTAGATTGCTCTAACTGATGGGAGTATTACAACTACGCCCATACAATGCCTCGAACGGAATCATCCTCAAATATTCCTGGTACCCATTATTGTAAGCAAACTCAACCATTGGAAGGTACTCCTCCCATCTCCTCTGCTTATGCATCATATAAATCCTCAGCATGTCCTCCAATATCATGTTGACCCTCTCTGTCTATCCATCTATCTGTGAATGATAAGTTATGCTGAAGGCCAATCTATCCCCAAACCTGTTAACAACTCCTTCTAAAACTTGGAAGTGAATTTCGTATCCATGTTTGATACAATCTTCTTTGGTACACCATGCAGCCTCACTATGTCTCTGATGAATACCTATGCCACATCGCTAGTTGAATAAGCAAACTTCACTCGAATGAAGTGCGCTACCTTTGTCAACCTGTCAACCATAACCATGATGGAATCGTGTTGTCTACATCTCTTCAGCAAACCTGTGATGAAATCCATGGAAATGACCTCCCACTTCCACTCTAGAATTGAAATTGGTTGTAGTATTCCATCTGGATGCTAACATTTTGCTGACAATCCAAACATCTAGCCACAAACTCTGCCACATCCTTCTTTAAATTCAACCAATGATAAAACTTCTTCACTGCCCTCGATGTATTTTGGTATCCTGGGTGACCTGAATATAGTTCTACATGAAACTCTCCCAAGAGAATCTAACTGAGCTCACTGTCATTCGACACATATATCATATCCCAAAAACCTGAGCAAACCATCTGTTGTAAGATGATAGTCCACATTCTGATCACTTGTACTCTATTGTAACATGTGCCTAAGCTCTCTATACTTGTCATCCTACTGACCTTCCTGTAAGATCTGGTCCTGTAAGTCTGTCCCATACAAACTCACAGTTCTTATGCAATTCACCTGTACTCTCCTACTAAGAGTATCTACAACCCTGTTCTCCTTACCCTTAATGTACCTGATCTTAAATTCAAAGTCAATAATCGTGGCCACACATCTAGCTTGTCTCGAACTCTGATTCGGTTGCTCAAATAGGTAACTCAATCCACTATGATCACTCATTAATACAAACCTCCTACCAAGAAGATAGTGTCTCCACATCTTCAGTACATGAAAGATTGTTGCCAACTGAAGATCATGTGTCAGATAATTTTTCTTGTGCTAATTCAATTTTCATGACTCATAGCATACTACCTGTCCTTCCTGCATAAGGACTCCACCAAGTCCTCTTTTGCAATCATTTTTGCACACCACAAATTCTTTGTTTGGATCTGCAATCTTTAACACTGGAGCATTCGTCAACAACTGCTTCAAATGTTCAAAATAAAAAAAATAATTAAAATTAATTAATATTAGTAATATTCATATTAATAATATACATAATAAAATCTACAATATATATATTACAATAATAGCATTAATAAATATTCAATAATAGAACATAAAATAAAATAATAAATAATAAAATAATATAATAATAATAATAAATTTAATTAATTAATTAATTAATACATAATAAATTAAATTAAAATTCTTTTATAATATACAATTATTAAATTAATTAGCCGACCAAAAAAAAATAATAATAATAATTAATAACTATTAATAAGGTTCTGAAATTCATTCTCTCTTCTCAAATACTATCTCATTGCCCTGATGATGGACTCACCAAGTTAGTCCGAAACGTTGGTTTCATAACTGCTCACAGGTTTTCCACAAATTCAAATTAAAGTCAAGCAACCTGTATGGACTCCCTCTTCAAAATCATAAATGCATCTACTATACTTAAGCATAACTCAGTAATGCATGAAAGCTACACTGAACAATATACTCAAGATGTAGATTTTAAAGATGTATATGCAACTTTAAGTCATGGAAAACAAGTAGAAGAATTGGATTATTATGTTAAGGACCAACTCTTGTATCATTTGGGAAAGTTATGCATTCCACAAACTGAAAGAGTTAACATAATCCGAGAAGCACATACTTCTCTTATATCAGGTCATTTTGGTGTAAGTAAAATAGTTGCATAGCTGCAAAGGTTCTGTTATTAGCTAAGAATGCATGAAACAATTTCTAGATATATTAAAGGGTTTACCATGTGTGCTAGAAGCAAGCCCAGTAATAGAAAATTAGGCTTGTACACCCCACTTCCAGTTCCTTCTCATCCTTGGGAAAGTGTTTCCATGGACTTTGTCAGGGGATTGTCAAAATTTAGAAAAGGTCATGATTATTTATATGTTATTGTAGATAGGTTCAACAAAATGTGTATTTTATTACCTTGTAACAAGCAAATTATAGCTGAACAAACAACGAAGTTGTTCTTTTAGCATGTATGGGTTCATTTTGGATTACCCACTTCCATTGTATCTGATCAAGATTCCCAATTTGTTGGAAGTTTTGGTCAAGTCTGTGGGAACGGATGGACACCAGATTGAAGAAGAGCACAACATTTCATCCACAAACAGATGGCCAAACAGAGGTGGTCAATAGGACAGTGATCCAGTTGCTCAGGGGCTATTGCAGTAAGCATCCCAAGCTTTGGGATGAACATTTTTGTTATGTGCAACATGCTTACAACCATCCTAAACACTCTTCTACTCAGAGATCTCCTTTTGAGACTTGTTTTGGTTTTACACCAAAGTCTCCCTTGGATTTTGTATTTAGTAAAGACATAGTTGTTGATGGGCACAGTGATGTGGAAAAAGCAACCAAGTTCATTGAATAGATCCAAGAAATTCACCAGGCAATGCAGGAACAGCTAGAAAGAAGCCAGGCCAAGTACAAGGCAAGGCATGACAAGCATCAAATTGAGCATAGCTTCCAAGTTGGTGATCAAGTCTGGTTGTACATCAGCAAAGACAGAATGCAAGGTGAAGGTAAGAAGCTGAAGCCAATAAGGTACGGGCCTTTCAAGATACTTGAGAAAATTGGTGAAAATGCTTTTCGCCTTGATTTTCCAGCTTATATGCAAATCTATTCAATCATTAATGCATAGAACTTGAGACTATATCAACCTTCATTGGTTGAAGATCTCGAAGAGCAAAGTCAGTTGCCTTCTATTGATGATCTGTTGCCTAAATATCTCAATGAGTTGCAAGTAGACATAGTTCTGGATAGGAAGGTGAGAACTACGCATAGAGGGGATGTTAAGTACCTGAGAATTGGGCTCAAAGGTTCAAAGCCAAGCAGTGCACGATGGATAGAGATTGGACAAGTGAGGAAGCTGTATCCTCACTTGATCGATGCTTAAAAACCAACTTTTGGTGGTCCAAAAGCTTTTTCAGTGCAAAGGCATGATCCAAAATGGATCTTAAAACCCTCTAAGTCTTCATTTACTTAAAAAATATCGCAAAAGAAAAACCTTTACAAAAGGTGGATTACCTTATTGGGCGAGAAAAAACATGAAAAATGGTGAAAACACAGTTTATCGAAGGCTTGAACAATTTTTCACAGGAGTCGTCGAATCTGGCCGATCAACGGTCCAGATTTGATCAGCATATCGCAATCGGCGATGGCAAGCGGAGGCTATCGGAGGCTACCATATGAAAGTTGTGATAGTGATTAGCGCGATTAAACAAGGACCGTCGATCAAGCGTGCTATCACATCGCTTATATATATATATATATGGACTTAACTGCGACCCGAAGGATCACCGATATGCAATTGCACTATCGCAATATTACATCGCAACATTACAAGGGGCCAATGTATATGCGACTTGCGATAAAGCCGAACCCAACATGATTATGGATGAAATTTAATAATATTTCAAGTTCGGTAAAAGGGTTTTTTCTATGTATTTCGCATTTTCGTTAAATAAATGAAAAAAAAAAGGAAATGTGAATGGAGCGATAAAACGGACCCGAAAGGGATATATATGTAGTTTTATCTCATTTGAGATCCATAACGAGCGGGATTTTGGGTGGGCCTTAGACGGTAAGGGGTATTGGACGGGCTCTGCCCGATCCCATCCACTGACCGACACATGGCTTGAGAAAACTGCCTTTTCAGGCAGGTAATCTTCGTACGCATAAGCCACCCAAAATGAATCTCAACCATTGGATCAAGATCACTTAGATCAACAGTGGACATGCGATAGTGATATAAAGGCAAACCTGATGGAGTTATAAGGCGGAATTGATAATATTTCAGGTCTGATAAACGACAGTTTGACGAATTTTTCCATGTTTTTGTGTATTTCTCTGTGTAAATAGAGAATGACTATTCTGGGGACTTCAAAGGCGCTGATGGTCCCTTCCATTGCAAAATAGGTGACCACCATCCCTGAAACCATTTAGCAATGGTTGCTTAACGCTCAGAGGGGATTTGAGCAGACAGAGGCCAGGAGCCAGAGAGCCCAGAAGAGGAAACGAAAAGATAGTGCCGAATGGCTTAAAAACCATTGAATGACAGAGACAGAGGCAAGCAATGCTGAGATAAAGGGAAGACAAAGACAGAGAGTGAGAGAGGAGGTCTGTGTATTGAGAGAGACTTGAGGAATTCAAGTAAACTCATGTTGTTTTGTATCTATTATGTTGAGACTCAAATTGAGCTCACTTTTGTAAAAATCTTCTCTTGAAGGCATAATAGAGAGGTCACCACTGAACGTTGGACCAGGAGACGTAGCCCAGGAGTTTTAAGTGAACTCCTTTATTATTTGTTGTGTTATGTGTGTGTGTCTGTTATGTTTCTTTAACTGCTTCATTGTCTATATTATTCGCAATCTTGTCGATTTGTTGCACTAAGTAATATAGGCAAATCCGCACATGAGTTTGTAATACCTTAATAGTAGTTTAAGATCACATTTTCAGATCACCTAGTAATATGCCTGCTTGTTATCCAACGTTGTATAAATCCTTGGAATGCTTTGCCCAACATCCCCAACTGTATGCGCTTCCCTTGCACTATAAATTTGAGGCTTACCACACTGATTATGCATACAATCTCTCTTAAGATGCTCCTTACCACATGTCCAACACTGCAACCGTCTTGTACCATCACCTTTATTCAGCTACCCTCCATGTTGTGACCCTTTAAACTTCTCGTAAGGTGCAACAATTTCTTTCTCACTTGCATCCTAAGGCCTTGTTCTTTTCGGCTAGCATTTACCTTTAGATTTGTCTTTCCCTTTTCAACCTTGCTAAGATTTTATCTTGTGCTTTAACTCCTCATAACAATGCTTCAATTTCCCAATAACTTCATCAAGTGATCGATGCTCATTATACTCAATCCAATCTCTAAATGTTAATGGCAATCCACTGAAAATATCTAGACTTTTGCCTTCTTATCCTTAAGATACGCTACATACCTCAATAACTCCAAGCGCTTGGTCATATAATCCTCATATTTCATCGATCCCATCTTTAGCTCATAAAATTCATTGGCTTTGTTGTCGTAGTACCGCTCTAACAAGCACTTCTTTCTTAAAAGCCTTCTAAATTCATGCCAACTCAACTCTTTTGTTTTGATATCTCTAACCCACTTCACATCTTCCAACCAGATGTTTGTTTTCCCTTTAAGGTTGAGGATAGTTATTATGGCCTTCAAATTCTTTGTGTATTCATGCAACTCAATAAATTTCTTCATCCCAAGTAACCATGCCCTGCATCATCTAAATTATTTAAATATCCATCAAAGGTAGGTGGATTTACTTTCTTAAACTCATATGGAAAACATACCTTGTAACTCGTCCTGTAAGGATGATAACGATGATGATCATAGTGCCTATCAGAACCAGAACTAGAATAGAACCCGTGTTTGTCACCTCTCCTATCTAGAGTATCCAAAACCCTTCCATCTCTAATCGTGTCATCTCTATTGGACCTATGCCCACCATGAGATCTATTTCCATATGACCAAATTTTTATGTCCTCCTACCCATGGCTGATCTAAAGTGGTCCCTAAATCTACAATTCTGACAAACGTTGAAGAATTACTGCATTGAATTCTACTTGTTTCTCCTGTGCCTGAATGATCTTGTCATTATTTGCCTTGCAACTCCTTATTTCTTCCTTCAAGCTTCACAATGTGTCTGCTAAGTCGGAAGAATTCCCAACACCACACTGCTCATTTGATCCATAGGCAGAATCTCGTGAAATGAAAGTACACCATGTCAGCTAAAACCAAAATATAACATAGTCAACATACCTCAGTATAGTTTAGGGGAGGATATCTCATATGCAAGATCAACCAGGTTAGCATGATACATGTATAATCATAATCATATAA
This sequence comes from Pinus taeda, assembly GCA_000404065.3. Lineage (NCBI taxonomy): Eukaryota > Viridiplantae > Streptophyta > Pinopsida > Pinales > Pinaceae > Pinus > Pinus taeda. The sequence goes on along the minus strand of APFE031356777.1, from coordinate 4,004 downwards.
ACATGATTCTAACCACTATCCAGCTATCAATGTCTAATCATACCAACCACAAACCATGACCTCATGCATGACAACTACAATGATATTAATGTATGCATAACAACATCTAAACATTGACATGCATAACCAATGCATAACCGACATACACTCATGACAAACACATCCCACAACAACGACATCCACTTGCACATGGAGACACCACTGCAACCATGACCACCACTATGCATACACAACAAGTACATAGACCACAAGCATAGAGAACAAATATATACAACCGACATGAATGCATGACATACACACCACCCATCCAGTCCAAGGTATGAACCATGGCCTGATACCACTTTGTAAAACCCTCCTCCCACATTTACCCAAGTTAATCGATCCATTGGGGTAAACATGTGATGAGAGGCTACTATGATTTGAGTCAAATCCCCTTGTACAGTTAAGGAAGTGGAACAGACAAAACACAACCAATCTGACCTTCTACACATGTTACAGAACCTTCAGGAACCAACCAACCCTTCCAGGTGACCAACCCCTGAGGTAATTTGAAATTTTACTGACTTAGAGCCTTAGTCGATCCCATGACATGGTCATGCATGCGACTAGGACCCTCCATTCACTCCCATAGCAAGGGCATGCCAACGACTGGGGACGTTTTCAACTAGTTCTAAGCCAGTGACCCCATATTATGTGCCACTTTTTCAACGCTAGGTATCAGGCCACTGCCTAAAACTTCATGAAACTTCCAGAAATGAAAAATAACATCTAAACAATAATACTAATGTAAATAATTGAGCAAATACTTGATCTAACCCCTAATAGCCATGACAGGCATTTCATCAAACATGTTACAAATATGCAATCTACAGCTTATAACAATAGGTCTGAGCATAGGGGTATCATATTTATTTGAGATTCATAAAGAAGCATTGTTGCTCTATCACAATATTTTCATTATCATCTATTAGGTCATATATTCATTGTACATTCATTTATTAATCAAAACATGATGAGAGACATACATCATCATTGTCATAAAACATACTCATAACTAGCATATAAGCAACAAAAATAACAAGGGTATAACAACCATACAACCCACATATGAACCAGTACATTTACACATGAAATACTAAAGAGAACAGACTCTTATTAATCAATGCATAAGCAAACAAAACCACCAAACCATATATTGGCTAAACCAAATCTTTCTTTCAACAAATCACCCCTATGCCATATTCCAAACATGAATGTGGGACTCATAACCAAAATCAACCAGGGCTCCCAAGGCTACACCACCTCAGCCTCATCAATAGAACCATGCCTTGTTGCAATCCCCACTGAACCACTAGGCCCTAAATAAGCATGGATGCCACCATATTTCTCCACCTACACCGTGAGGAATTTTCCTGTCTCCTAGTCTCTAGGATTTACCATACATCCCATCATACAACCATTGAGGATCTCTAAGCCTGATCAATACTCCAACCTCCAGGATTTACTATATATCCTACCATTCATCGGCCAAGGATTCCTAGGCCTGATCAAGGGCACACACCTCTAGGCTTTACCGCATATCCCGCCATTCACCAGTCAAGGATTCCTAGGCCCATTAAAGCACACATTATTCGGCTTTACCACAATTTGAGTCAGGTTCAGAGATTACTAGGCCATGTGTTTTTTTTTCAAAGACCACCTCACTCAGTTTCGAAACCATCTAACAATCCATCTCAAACAAATACAAGAGAACCCATCACACCATGTCTACCAAGAAATGGAAATGCAAGGTTGAAGAGAATTGTCACACCTAGAAAAACCCTTGCCAATGGTAGCAAGAGAACCAAATACACACATGCATGTGGCATGCATGCCAAATCTAGCAAGGAAATCACACATGCAAATCGATACCTGCAAATAATCTTTTTGTAGCTGCTAGATGTTGCTCTTCCTTGTTTCAACTTTCCCTTCTTGGTCCTTCCTTTGCTTTCTTGTTCCAATGCTAGAGTGCTCCAAGAAAACTCTAAGTGTCCAAGAGTGTGTGAGAGAGAGATAGAGACAGAGCTCCAAAACTAAATTGACAAAAGGTACCAACTGATCCTTAGAAGCCTTGTTATTAATGAGGCCTTTATTTTCTTCAATTTTCCATTATTTTCCTTCATTTTCCTCCTCACATGCAACCTATGACCTTTCAACTTCCTTTTCTCCTAATTTCCATTATTTTCTAAATAAAAAGTCAATTAGTGTCTCATGCCTTTCCAAAGCCTTTGTCATTGCCTTTGCCAAATTCCTTAACCATAATAAACCAAATGAACACCCACATTAGGATGTTTTTCCCAACATTCAACTTGGAATACGTGTCCCATGACCATGGTTATTATTTTTTCTTTTATTAACTTTATTTACATGGAATTTTAACCAGGGTTGTTACAAGATTTGCAGGTAACAGGTTGCATATGTGATTTCATTGCTGAGATTTGGATGCATGGTATATGCATTTGGTTATTTGGTTGCTTTGTTGTCATTGGCATGGGATCTTACTGAATTTTCCGTGTTTTTCAGCCTTGCCTTTCCATTTCGTGGATAGCAATGGGGTTGTGGGTTCTTTGTTTGGTTTAAAATTTGGATGGTCGATAGAATCTGGATCCTGGTGAGGTGGTCTTTGGAAATTCCCAAGGGTCGAGGTTGGAGATGGGCTTTCTCTTGGAACTCTTGATGGATTGGCGGAGATAGGAAAATTCCTCTAGATGTAGTGAAGAAATTTAGAGGCATCTAAGCTTGTTTGGTGTTAGTGATTTACGGACTGGTTTAGGTGAAATCACTATGGTTGAGGGTTGAGGTGGTTTTGGCCTATGGAAGCCGTGGTTATTTATGTTTTTATTTATTCCTTGAGATCCCACATTCATGCTTATAATATGGCATAAGTGTGATTGGTTCAAAGAGAGATTTGGTTCAGACCAATATATGGTTGGGTAGTACGTGGAAGTCCCTTGATTGGAATTTGCATAAGTTAATGTGAGTTATTTCCTTATTGTGATCAATGAGCACATGTACTGGTTATTGTTGATTTTATCACTGATTTGTCATGGATTCATTATGGTTATATGTTGATTATAGGCATGGTTAAATTAGGTGCTCTTATTATGGATCTTGTTCGTGATTTTATAAGATATTAAAGGGTTATGTGAATGCATGGGCTAACTGGTGTTCTTGCAGCTAGTTAGAGAGGGCATTGAGCCTTCTTGATGATTCCTTGATAAAGTTAAGGAGACATTAAATAGATATGCATTCATGACCTATAGTTACTATGTTTACCATGTGTTTGGAAACTTTTGAGCAAGATCTATGTAGTGCCCCGCTCTAGTTGACTGACAGTGATATGACACAAACATTTATTTATCCATAAGGCCCACACTTTATTCTAGGAGGACCTCGGGTTGAGGATCCGGGCACATGGCACTATTATTAGTGATTGAGATATTCATGGTTGTGATGTTTATGAATGCTTTCCATTGATATTATGATAAGCATGAATGGTTATGTATCTTATCTATCGGTATTCTGATGATTGCAACATTAAATAGTTTAGTTTGGTCTCTATTTGAATTTATGATGATGAGGGTAGTAAAGAATATGTATGCTCTCTACTAAAAGCATGATGATGATAAATTTGATGAATAGGTATATTTCTATTGATGTTACGATGTTGATAGCTTAATGAATATGTATGTTTCCATTGATGTTTAATGATGATAGCCATAATGGATGTGTCCCCTATGTTACCTACTTTCTTTAGTTCAAGCTTACAATGGACAATGATGTGAATGACTAGGAATTGTTAATGATGCTATTATGACAATGACTAACATTGAGAAACCTTGTTACTGATGATTATTGAGTATGGCAGGAAACCATCAGAGGCACTCGCATATGACGAGTTGATGACACCTGGTTTGATGAAAATTCATATTATTTTATCTTTGAAAGTCTAAGTCGATCTTGAA
>APFE031356773.1:207741-286357 GCA_000404065.3 Pinus taeda | reverse complement strand
CATCTTCACAAAGGCTCTCACAGGGGCGAAGTTCACTAAACTTCGATATATGCTTGGAGTTCAGGAAGTTGTCACTAAGGGGGGATAGGCTCTAGTGCCTCCTTCCTTCTCCTATTGTGTCATATTTGTAAATCCTTCAATCCTATCCCAAGTTGTTCTTACGGGGGATTTTAGGATATTCCGACACATAGGAATAGTTAAGTTCAACTTGGTCTAGTATAGAGTTAGGTATAGAGTTAGGTAAAGTGTTTTTCTTTACCATTGTACATTTTGTAACTTACAATCCCCGACGGTCACGATATGTAGTGATCCGACGGTTCATTCTCTCCTCGGTATTACCGACACTTGATCCGTGGCTTGACACCCGATTGGTCCATGAATTCTATTTAAAGCGCATGGAGGGTCATTTGTAGGTTAACCGTGCATGAGAGAAGCTTATGTAAATTTCATTCTTTTATTAATAAATTGCCTGTAGTAGCCACGTTGGCGCAGGCCGTGGACTGTTTCCCTCTCTGAGGGTTTTAACCACGTCAAAATACTGGTGTATTGATCTGTGATCTGTTTGTGAGCGGTGTCCTTTTGGTGTTCTATCTGAGGAACTTACCCTGTAAATTCCTACAAATCTCACTGGGATAGGAGGCAACTACAAGTCTAACCCCTTCACAAGGTTGCTCCAAGAATCTTTGTTGGATCAAGGCAAGCATTTTTGGTTTGAGTGTCCAGTTTAGAACCCTCAAATTTGATTGGTTCACCTTAGAAGGTGTTGTTGTCGCACAAAGTGTCTAGGCACCCCGACAACACTCAGAGTAAGGGTTGTCACTCTTGATCCTTACTTCATTTAGACTCTCTCCTAAGCAAGTCAAGGGAGGTAGTCCCTAAGGTAAATGGATGAAAAAGCATGTGGAACACGAGCTCTAGGAGATTTTAATGATGGACAACTTTGACGAATGTAGAATAAGTCTCGGTCAATTAAAATACATGGATTCAAATAAGACACAATTACAAGATATAAATGACTACAGACTAGTGCCTTTAATTTGAATTAACCATAGACTAAGTGATAACAAGTCATCTAGAGAAAGCTTATAGATGTGGCAAATCGACGATCATGAATAGTTAATGTAAATGCCCAAAACTGCAATATGCAAGAGGTTCTATATTTAAAATAATTTTCAATTAATGGCCCAGATCTAGAATAATTAATTTTCCCCAACAGTCAATATGATTTAAAACGTTTATCGCACTTGACAAAGAAAATGCATTTAATCACCAAATAACACTAACGAACTACACATTTTAATTTTAATTATTCCTTAGGCAATAACTTCAATGTGATAAATAAATAAGTTGAACTGAATCAAAGGGTTAAATTTCGAATTTTTAATGGGCTATAAGCCACATTAAAAATTTTAATGTTTAAGCACAAATCCCTTTATTTATCTTAACTCCTTAGTCACAAAATTTTTAAAAAAATTAGATTTTTTTTTTTTAGAATTTTTTTTTATGATTTTTAATGTTTAGAAATTCTAAATTTTTTCTTTTTTATTTATATTCAAAATCCTAAAAACAAAAACTTTCTAAAACTAAAAAAAATCATAAAAATAAAAAAGGGGTGTACTGTTATGGGTCGTTGACACGTAGTGGTCAACATCTGACTCTACTTGGGGACACGTTGCTGCACTGGAGGAATGTGAGAATCCAGAATCTACATCCACGCAACACACAACTTAACATAAGTAACGTCCATCCAAAAAATCATCATATAACGTTAAGCACAAGAAAGATATAAGCTCTTCTTTTATTAACTATAACATGTAAAATAAATCTAATCCTAAAACAGAAATGAAATGCTGAAATGACAAGGTGTAGGGTTAGAAATACAATACAAAGGATGCCCCATGGCATCAGATGCGTTCAATATAGTGCATACTGAGCATTTGCTTGCTTTTAGGCAAATCTGTTGGTTGTTTCTCAGATGTGCCATGTCCAATCTTGCACACAGTAGGACTTCTTCCTATCTGAAAGTCAAGCTGCTCACAGCCATCTGATGCATCAAATCGCTTTCTCATTCTCTTTCTCTTGCGTCTTTTCTTTGTGGCAGGATGTATCACTGATGATGTGGAACAATCTGCTTCAAAACTCTCAGATGAAGTATGTAAGATATGCATGACATGTCTTTCTTCATTCTGCATCTGATTCTTATCAATTTCTATTTTATCCGGGTCACCTTCAATTAGCCACTTTTCAATAGAACAAATGACCTCCTCATAATAAGATGGGGTTTGTTGTAGCAAATAAGGAGGCTCATGATCTGTTGACGTTTCCTTGTTTCTTTCATCCTCTGGCTGATGCTGAAGTTTATGTACCTGTATTGTTATGGCATCTATCTGGGTAGAGTGTTCAACCTTCATGGCACTGACTTCCTTGGCATGGTTTTCCTCCATGGTCAACAACTTATTCTGAAGACATATCTGACCAACTTCCATATTTTTTATTACTTTGTCATTATCTGCTTTTATGGTCATCAAGCAATGTTGCATAGAGTTTATCTCTTTCCTCTGATTTGCTTGTATGATAGCTAACTAATTATTATAATCGAATTTCATGATGGTCATTTCTTCGTCCATAGTTGACAATCTGTTCTGAATCGAACTTATTTCTTCTTGATAACTTTTCCATGGCAGTCATGTGATTTGAATGATTAAATTCCATGATCGTCATATTTTCCTCTAGGGCTAATAACTTGTTTTGCATAGAATTAATTTCCCTGCCCTGTCATGATTAGCTTTCATGGTTTCCATTTCCTTAGCATGCTGACTCTCCATGTTGGTCCTCATATCCTCCATATTCTAAGCAAACTTTTCTACTACGGTGGTTACGTGATTGGAGTGTTTAATTTTCATGATTTCCATCTGCTCATCACGTTTTTCCAGTTGAGTGTACAAAGTTCTCGTATCCTTGACGTAATCAGTTATAAATTTTTCTTGATTAAGCTCCATATTTTTTACCAGCTGTGTTTGACTAAACTGCATGTCTTTAACCAACTGTTTTAGTTCTTCTATAAGATGCTTATCATTCTCCCTTTCACAGTTGACACTGATTTGATAACTTGTTCCTGCTTTTCCACTATCATGGATTCGTCCTGCAACAGTACACGTGGATGGCACATTCTGATATGGAGAATTGTCTTGAAATCTTTCATTAATAGCTAGATCCTTTACAAGATCACTCTCATTCTGTTACATAATTTTAAGGGCACAAGGCGAGCTACCTTGATTACCATATCTATCTATAAAAGCATTGGTGATGTCCTGTAAAGAAGCGAAAGAATCCTCAGGACAATTATTAAACCAATTCAAAGCATCACCCTCTAAAGAAAAGGCAAATAGACGCATTTTGACATCTTCATGTTTATATTGGGGAGAACAACAATATTTGATTATTGTATGAGTAAACCTGCATAGATGTTTTCTAACAGCGACTGAATCACCACCCTAGAACAAAGGCAATTTATGAATGGCCTCTTTTGGCATATCATGGAAAAAATCAGTAAAATGACACGGTGTAAATGAATCATCCATGATGACTTGCTTGAAGGGATAAGGAGGGACCAAATGGATGGTAGAGAGAGACCCCTGCTCAAGAAAATCAAGAGATCCACAATAAGCGAGCTCCTAGTATAAATTCTTGTAAGAAATGAAAGAAGTGGAGTTGCCACTTGAACATAAATCTAGCTCTAGGATCCAAAAGGCAAAAACAACCAGATATAAGGGAGGGCTTCTTGTCTGAGAAATAATAAATGAAAGAAGTGGAGTCGCCACCCAAACAAGAAACGAACCGAAATGTCCAGGTGCTAAAAGTGCAGATGAAACGATTAATGAGATGACGAAAGATGAAGCAATGAAAAGATCAAATGACGCCAAAAAACGTTGTCGTTGCCGGTTAAAATTAATGATACAAAGATGAAAAATGAATGTCAAAGAGCCAAGGCCCAATAAATTGGTCCCTGGCAACGGCACCAAATAATGTTGTCGCACAAAGTATCTAGGCACCGCGACAACGCTCAGAGTAAGGGCTGCCACTCTTGATCATTACTCACTCCGTTTAGACTCTCTCCTAGGCAAGTCAAGGGGGGTAGTCCCTAAGGTAAATGGATGAGAAATCTTGTGGAACACGGGCTCTAAGAGATTTTAATGATGGACAACTTTGACGAATGTAGAATAAGTCTCGGTCAATTAAAATAGAGGGATTAAAATAAGACACAATTACAATATATAAATGACTACAAACCAGTGCCTTTAATTTGAATTAACCATAGACTAAGTGATAACAAGTCATCCAGAGAAAACTTATAGATGTGGCAAATCGACGATCATGAATAGTTAATGTAAATGCCCAAAACTACAATATGCAAGAGGTTCTAGATTTAAAATAATTTTCAATTAATGGCCCAAATTTAGAATAATTAATTTTCCCCAACAATCCATATGATTTAAAACGTTTATCGCACTTGACAAAGAAAATGCATTTAATCACCAATAACACTAAGGAACTTCAAATTTAAATTTTAGTTATTCCTTAGGCAATAACTTCAATGTGATAAATAAATAAGTCGAACTGAATCAAAGGGTTAAATTTCGAATTTTTAATGGGCCATTGGCCACATTAAAAATTTTAATGTTTAAGCACAAATCCATTTATTTATCTTAACTCCTTAGTCACAAAATTTTTTAAAAAATAGATTTATTTATTTTTTTGAATTTTGAATTTTTTACGATTTTTAATGTTAGAAATTCTAAGTTTTCTTTTATGATTTTCAAAAAAAAAAAAAAAAGAAGAGAGAAGAAGAAGTAAATAAATCAAATTAAAAAATAAAACAAACACAAGTGACTTTTTGAATTTGTTTGTTTATGATTTATGAATCTAACTAAAGTCTATACCCAAAAGACAAATAAAAACAAAACGAAATGGGATCTAATGAAACAAATATAAATGAGGCAAATAAAAATAAATAAATAAAACCAAAATCGAATTTCAAAAAATAAAAATGAAAAAGAAAACATTAAATCTAACCCTACCTACCTAACTAAAGCATACATAACAATGAAAAATAAAAATCGAATGCGTATGTTGTTGTTTGTGTTTGCAGTGTAGGTTATGACAGACAGCTCGAGCTTGGAAGAGAGCTAGGCAGAGATGGATGGGGCAGCGAGGGAGGAGTTGCCGGTGCGGAGGAGAAAGAAAGACGGTAGCAAGGGATGGAAGGGCAGAATGCAAGGGAAGAACAGCTGACAGATGAGGAAGGGTGAGCGAGGTCGAGTCTGATCGAATACAAAGATTGAAGCAGCGGAAAGGAGATACATAGGAGAAGGCTACAGGCAGCGTGGGACAGAGGTCTGAGGAGGCTCAGGCTTGCAACTGCGGGAGAAGAAGCAGCGTGAGTTGCTTGAGCATGGAGGAAGAAATATGCGTGAAGGATGAGGGTAGGTTGGCAACGGAATGGAGATGGACTGACAGTGGGCAGATAGTAGCGTAGAGGAGCAGCTGTGCGAGGTTTGTTTTTTTTGGAGAAGGGGAAACCGCAGGGGTATGGAGGGCAATGGCAGCGTTTGGTGAGTCGTTGGTCGATGGACGGATAGCGAATTTGCAGGCTAGCGGGTGAGGATTTGCAATCAAGGTAAGGGTAGCGTATGCTGCTTGTGGAGCGATGGAGAGGAGCTGCAGATAGGTCGAAATGCAGTACGCGAGGAGAAAACGCAGAGAGGGATCTGAGGAAGATGGACGGAGCGATGGGAGAAATGGGCAGCGGACAACACGGATTTGTAGGGATGATAGAGGCATGGTACAGGTAATGAGGAGCTGGACCGACGACGGATTTGCAGCAGACTTAGGCTAGCGTTTGAGTTTTTTTTTTTTTTTAAATGAAATTTCTCTGCAACAGCAAAAGGTTGTGGGCCTTGTAAAAAATTTGAGTTGAATTTTTTTTTTTTTTTTTGCAACAGAGAGATTGAAAACCCAGGCAACATACAAGTAGCCAAAGAACTGAAGATAAATTTACTAGATTAAGATCTTATACCTCTGCTTAAGATTTACTAGTAAAACCCTTAAAAAAATTTAATCATTTCCAGATTTAAAATGAAATACCCTTGGACTGCACAACAAAAAAAAAAGAGTAATATCCCTGGAAAACGATTTTAATGAACCCCAGAGATCCAGATCTTACCCTCCAGAGCCTAGATCTGGACTCTACACAGTTTTCTCCTTCAGATCTGTAGCTGCAAGACAACAAGAAACACCCAAACGATATATACAATGACCCAAAAAACTAAAACCCAGAAAGCCCAAGTGAGAAAACTGAAAATAATTACAAATCTATGTACATGAATGGCAGATCTATCAGATGTAGGGAGTGCGAATCCAACTCCGGTCCCAGATTTGATAATCTAGGCTCTCAATAGCCAGATCTATCGATTTAGAATAAACAAACAAAAAATTAAAGTTTAAAGAAGGTGCTAAGCTCAAAACCCTTCATGCATCACCAGTAAAAAATATCTTATGATAAGCCCGGGATCAAATTAAGCTGGGCTCTTCAGAAAACACGAATCGCAAGTTGGTTGGTCCAGCTGAAAACTTCCCCGAACGCCTAATGATCTAAAAATCAAGACTTTCCTACAAAACTCAATTCAGCCATCAACATGGAGCGAGAAAATGATAATAAAATTAAGATAAATAGAGATACTTGCTATTATATTCAAAACTTAAATTATCATTTAAACTCCAGCAACTGAGCAATATACCTTTACTCAAATCACTCTTCAGAAGCTATTATCAATGGCTAAAAGAAATTTACACATGAAAAACGATACATCTTACAGTATTTCCATGAAGAGTAACACCGGCGAAAATTAACCCCAAAGTCTTCCTTTATTATCCGAAAAAGTTTACACAAGAGCTTTTCGCTTAGCACACAACCAAAAGATCGGATCAACTGACTGACAAATGACCTCCTATTTAAAGATAAATCCTCCAACGGCTAGTTCGAGTGATCCTCGTCAAAGCAATCTCGACCGTTGATGAGGATCAAAATTTCTTTTAATCTCATCCATCAAAATTTCAAATTTTTGAGGAAATTCGAATTTTTCAATTAAATGCATTTTAATTATTTCAAAAATTAATTTTTTGAATTAATTCTTCAAAATTTTGACTTTGACTTAACCCCAGGGACCAAAGGCTTAAAATTTAGCAAAATAATCAATTTACCTTAGTCCCGGGACCTCTTAAAATTTAATTTTTAAGGTCTGACGAATTTTGCCTTCAAAGAATTTAAATTTAACTAGGACCTAGAATTAATTAAATTTCTGGCTTAGAATTTTAATTCATTTTTGGCCAAAAAATTTAAGTAATTAACCTATGAGGGGATAAATTATTTTTCCAACCCTCAAAACACTTCACATCATAATTTTCATATTATTTACATCATAAGGGGGGAAAACCCATCTGAAATAGACCCTCATAGACTACCTATTTCTGCGACACAAATATAATCCCGTAGACCAAGCAATTTGTAATAAAATAACCTAACCAAATAGTTAGGATTATTCCCAAATCACTTTTACATAGACTCTATCTAGAACACTAGGACTCGCCTAAGATCCCAGTGACAAAATACATTTCGACTTTGGGGTAAGACTGAAGGAAAACTCTGTCGACCATCTGAGAATGGATCGGTGAGACAAAAAACCTCCCGGAATGTAGATCGTCACCAAAAAAGTAGGTTTACCTAGCTAATTACATACACAACACAAATTTGTTGAGATTATTTACATTATACACATGCAGAATGGGTTTACATTATAACATGATGATCAAACTGATGATGGTAGTTGGACAGCACGGACACATCGATCGGGCGCTATCCCTTTTGCGAAAAAAAGGGGGTGTACTACTATGGGTCGTTGACACGTAGTGGTCAACAGGTGTAAATCCAATTTCTTCAGGTTAAGGATAGTTTTCTCAGTCACCTTCATGTTCTTCAAATCTGACCCAAGTGCAAAAAGCCAATTTCCTACCTCTAGTTCTTTTTGTAAATCCCTCATCTGCTCCAGTTGTAGAATAGCGTGGACTTCTCTTGAGAAGGGTTTGTTGTTCTGCCTTTTTCTCTGGTCTACAGAAGTATTGGAGCCCAAAGAATCCACTAATGCATTGCTACCATGATTCCATCTCCTTTCTAAGTTATTCAGGGTTTTTGTGAGGTCTTCTAAGGCTTTCTTCCATCTGCCATCCATGAGAAAAAAATTCAAATTCCACCTTTACAAATAGTCAACATGCCAATCACATTTCTTTTCAAATCAAATTTCTTCAACGAATCTCCAGAAGTAATTTTGCTAAAAAATTTAATAAATTTCAGCCGGTAAATCACAAAAATACAACAAAAACCCAGCAAATAATACTAAGGAAGAATCTTTTTTTGGACTCGGCAAATTTAATTGACTACAATAAATTCAATTGTTGCAATGATTCGGCCTCTCCACCAATAAATTCAGCCTAGTAAAATACTTCGACCCAACAAGAGAAATTTGGCCTGACAAGGTAAATTCGGCCCAACAGAATAATTTTGGCCCATCAAGAGAAATTTGGCACAGCAAAAATAATTTTGGCCCAGCAACAGAGATTCGGCACAATAAGATAAATTTGGCCCAGCAAAATAATTTCAGCCCAGCAAGAGAAATTCAACACTACAAGAGAAATTTGGCACAATAAGATAAATTCAGCAAGGTAATGTCAGAGCAGAGGTGTTGACTTTGCAGTGGGTGATACAATGTGCTTGTTGGCTTGTTGTAGAGGACATCTTGATTGCTGGAGACTCGAAGTTGGTCATTGATTGGGTCAAGGGCCATTCCTCACTTAAAGTTCCATCACTTCACTGGATAGAGCAAATTCAGTCCATGATGGCCTCTTTTTCTTTTGTCTCTTTCTGCCATATCTTCCGAGAGCATAATCACTTGGAAAACCAACTATCTAAGCGAGGAGCTATTTTCTTACTAGGGCAGATATGTTTCGACTATCTGATCAATGGCTTTATCAACAGCTCGGTGGCTTTCCTCTTTTGACGAAGGCTCAGTATGTTTTTGAGTTGTGCACACGCCTTTTTGGAGTGTTTTCTGCAAGTTTCACCTCTCGGATCTTCGTTGAGGCAGGGTACCTCATGGCTCAATGTTCCTTGTATGGTTGTTTTGTTTGTTGTTTTGTCTATTTTCTCATTGTTTTGATCCGTTTTCTATTCTTATATGGAAGCTTTCTGCCATGTTTTCACAGACTTTTGAGGCAATTTGGGGCCAATGTAACTTCACATAACTTTGTAAATGTAACTATCTTCCATTATCAACGAGAAAGGTTGTTTTTTTCTTTTGAAAAAAAAGATAAACTCAGCCCAACAAAATCATTTTAGCCCAACAAGAAAAATTTGGCACAATGAGCTAAATTCGACCCAACAAAATAGACAAATTTGGCTCTAGCAATAAAGTGGGCTCCGAAAAATAAACTCGGCTCAACAAATGAACTCGTCCCCAATAGATAAATATGGCTCTAACAAATAAACTGGCTACGACAAATAAACTCGACCCCAATAGATAAATTTGGCTCCGACAATTTGACACTTTGAAAAATCACCTGTAACAACTATTCTCCAGCAAATAGATTAAGAATTTTAACCCACGAACCTAGCTCCTTTATTCTTCAGGAACAATATGGCAATACAACAAATTTGGATTTTAACCCATAGCTGGCCAAAATCATACTCTAATACTGCTGTAATATCTCTTTTGGATATTTTCGTTAAATTTATGGAATTTTTCTTTTGAGAAATATGCCATGAATTTTTATTCAAAATTAGCATGAAAATTCGTCAATTTATGCAAGAGGAATCGATAACATAAAAACAGAGAAATGAATAATGTTGCTACTCCGACAAATTGAAAATAAAATTACGGAAATCACAGTATGAGACAAATGCAGCAAATCTCAGCTTTATTATATTAGTATAAATAGAAATTGTGTCCGCATGGGGTAGCTCAAGTGATAATGGCCGTGGAAATGAAGTCTCACCGAACCGGAGATCTTGGGTTTGATTCTTGTGCTACCCTCCCCGGAAATGTGGTGAACAACGGACATGTAAAAACTCGAACATGAGAGGGTCCTACCTAAGCTTACAAAAAAAAATTTGAAATTGCATGCCCATACAAATAATTGAGTGTAGTTGAGATAAAACCCTCCAAACTACAACAAACTGGGTCTGGTCTCAAAATAATCTACTATAACACTGGATCTGACCTCCTAAATTGGACTACAAATATAGCTCAACTTGAGGATTTGGATGATCCTCACTCCAATATTCAAATTTTATCCAAATCTTAACTCCAATAACATTGTTGAAGCTCTGTATTTCTCATGGAGAGACGTAGAGGTAAAAAAAAATGGGCTCTTGTTGCTTGGGAAAAACCTTGCAGGCCCAAAAAAGACGATGGTCTTGGTCTCAGAGACATAGACCTCCTAGGGAAGGCTCTGGGAGCCAAAACTCTATGGAGATGGATTGCAAACCCCAACTCCCCCTGGGGAACCGTCTGGAAAGCTAAGTATACCCCTACCCTCTCACAAGAGCAAATTATTAGGCTAAATGGCAACATCAAAGGATCAGTTATCTAGAATCAAGCGTGCGAGAACAGGGAGATAATTCAAAAACATAGCTTCTGGGAGATTGGAAATGGAAACAAGGCTCTTTTTTGGGAGGATGCTTGGCAAAAAAGGTTTGAACTCGATCAAGATCGAAAAATAAAGGGAGGACTAGAGTCAACGAATACTGGAAACCAAGGGCAGATGAGGACAGATGGAGAATCTGGCTGGATCATGGGGACTGGGCTCCCCACATTAATCCTCAGGCTTGGTCTGCTCTCTCATCAGAACTTCAAAAAAGACAAATCCTCCATGACTCCTCAGAGGTCAAAATCCGATGGGGCAAAAATTTGACAGGTCTCTTTAATTTAAGAGAAGCCTACAAATACATAGCCAAGCTTGATCAAATTCAACCAGACCCAAAATGGAATTCTATCTGGGATTGGAAACACTGGCCTAAAATTTCAATCTTTCTATGGCTGGTTTTGCGCAGGAACATCCTTACTTGGCACAACCTAAGGAGAAAAGGCTTCATTGGCCCCTCCAGATGCCATTTATGTCAGCTAGAAGAAGAATCCCCCAATCATCTCCTGAATGAATGTCCATACACATCCAAACTTTGGGACTGGGTTTTCCTGGTCTTCAACAGTTCGGATCGGTATCCGTCCTCCATACAAAACAACATCGCAAACTGGAGACCTTTTTTCTCCTATCATCCTTTGGTTAATTGTGCATGGAACTTAATTCCAAGTCTAATTTGCTGGGCACTATGGAAGGAACGCAATGCCAGAATTTTCCAAGGCATCTCTACTCGGGAGGCATTCATATTATCGAAAATCAAAAGCGTCATCCGATAAATAGTGGTATCTTCACCTACTCAGACTTCCAATGCCCCTCCCACCAACTCAGAAGCAAGAATTTTGTCTATGTTGGACCTTCTCTAGATAAGAGTTCTCGAAGTCCCCGCCCCTCCAGGAATGATAAACAGAAAGACACATGGAGGCCACCAGAGTTGGGCACCATAAAGCTTAACTACGACGGCGCAGCTAAAGGTAACCCAGGCCAAGCCGGTTTTGGAGGTGTCTTCAGGAACACAAAAGGAGAAATAATATGGATTTATGAGGGCAACATAGGTTCAGCAACAAACAACGTTGCTAAACTTCATGCTTTGGAAAATGGCATTACCATCGCACACAAGCTAAAGCTCAGCCCTTTGATCGTGGAAGGGGACTCTACTCTGGCCACTCAGATTGGAAAAAAACTTCAGCAGGGTATCGAGGTGGCTAAAGTTTCGGACAATTGGCGCCTAAACAAAATCATTCAAAGAATCAAACACAGAATAGACAGCATGGCAGGCCTACACTTTCAGGCCATCAGAAGGAATGGCAATAAGCTAGCAGACAGATTAGCAAATGAGGGTATAGCAGGGACCCTTCGGCTGAATTCCAGATCATGGAATGACCTGAAGGATAGTGATCTCCGTCAGCACTGTGCAGCCATCAATGACAAAGACAACCAGACTACCGAACAGTAATTGTTCGTGTACCCTCCATCAATTCAAGGATGATTCTAAGTACCAGAAGAAGGATGACACTGCGACGCACGCGCCCAAACCCATCCTTGGCACGCCTGATGTGCTGGCCTTTTCTGCCACCTCCCTCTTCCCCTGTGTGGTCGTCGCCTTCCCATCACATCCTCTCTGCAAGGCTCTTCCCCCACTACCCCTCCTCCATTCTTCGCACGCTTCTCCTTCCCACCCCCCTCTCCGCGCCTTGCCTCCCTTGATCCCCTGGACTCTATTTATTTCCCCCTCACTGTTCTTCATCCCATCATTCCCTCTGCCCTCACTCCCCCTTGCTTTTCCTCCACTCTCTGGCTCCTATCGCTCCCCTGTCCCTCTACTTTTCTCATGGCCCCGAAGCGTTGTTCCACCCCTGCCTCCAGTCAAGGAGCTGCGCGCAGTCGCACAGCCTCCCGTTGGCATTCTCTGGGTTCATCCCCCACTACTCGCACTGAGACCTCCGCGAGGCACTGTTGTTTTGAACTACGCGGCGGCTGTCCTCCCAGAAACTCAAGAGCGCATCGCTAATCTAGAAACCCAAGCTAATGTTCTTCGCAGAGAAGTAACGCCTAAGGAGGTTGACACGGACTTTGCTTGGATCCCTGATCATGCCCTCACCAGAGCGCACGAAAATCTTTATGTGCGCACTATAGAAACATGGTGGCAGATGAAAACAATCATGGGTCTTGCAATGGAGGAGTGCACTAAGGCGCTCGAAACTAAGATTGACAGTCTCACTAAGAAGTTTGTAATCTATGTTGAAGCCATCCACCATTGTCGATTCATCACTCGGGACTCTCCACAATACATTGTCATCAGGATGGCGAAAGTTCACTCTACAGCTGAAGGCTTACCAAGTATCAAGAAAGAGAACGTTGGAGCCTCCTCCAGTCGTCTAAACACCACCGTGTTGCAGGAGGGGAGCACTCAAGAGACTCCCATCAACTTGGACGAAGACACGGTCACCACCAACCAAGAATGACTATGGCAAGCCCTTTTTTGTCTCTTTTCCCCCGCGAAGGCCTAACTACTACAAACTACCATGTCTCGGAAATAAACACCCCAGGCCTAGTCGGTATTACAATGGCTACAATCTATACACTCATCTTTGAGTATGTTGTAAAAAGGGTTCATGTCTGGTTACTCCACTGTATCTACCTTAGGCTACAGAACCCAATTTTGCCAAGGTTTCATTGTAAAAGGAGGAATACTGAAGCTAGATCAGACTATTCTGTTGGTCCTTGTGTTGGGTTCTCTCCCCCGCACAAACCAACTAATGTAATTTCTCACTTTTTTCAGTAATATATTTTATCTTATTCACAAAAAAAAACATTGTTGAAGCTTCGTGAGATTTTTGGATGAAATCTCCTCAATAGTGGGTTGGGATTGGGTTTTCGTCCAAATCACAATAGGAAACCCAAGGGTTTTTGGTTTGGGGCTTACTGAAGTTGAGAACCGCATTCCCAAAACCTCTCCAACAAGAAAATATCACAACTCCAAGATGTTCCAAATGATTTGCTTCCCCTCCTTTTATAGATCTAATGGATCCCTCTTCAACCTTCTAGAAGCACTTTATTTTATTATTTTATTTCCATTCTAGAAGATTCTCCTCTTTAAGTGACCTTTATTTTATTTTACTTGTCACTTTTCCCCTTTTGTCCTTTTCCTTCAATTAAGCATTTTTCTTTTTTTATCTAATTAGGGACTAATTAAATTCACTTTTAATCTAAGAAAATGATAAATTTGCCTTTGCGATCTCTCCGACCATTGAAAGTCACTTTTCACCATCCCATCATGTAGATCACTTCGTTCTAGTTCCAACAAGCTATTACAATAAGGTGTTTCATCAAATACTCCTCCCAAAATGATACCTTGAGCATATTTAATTAAGATATGCTCAATAATAACGCCATTTTACGAGAATTGTCGGAATGTAGCGAAACCAAGAATAAGTTGTGTAAAATTGACCCTGATGATGAATTATTCCAAGCGAACTTTGTTGGACTGCATAAGACTCCTCCAAAATCCTTGATAGTGAAATCTTGCTCCCATGACCAAGCCGTCACCAACCCTGGAAATCCATCCTAGCCGCATCATAAGGGAAACTAAAAAAGGGGACATTACAAAAGATGACAAAGAAAACACCGAAAGCAAGGAAGACTCTGAAGTAGATCTCTTAGTTGCCCTAGAAGAAATAGACAGGCTCAGAAAATAAAACAAAGAGCTTAAAAAGCAAATGCAAGACGTTGAAGAGAAGAATCATGGCCTTGGCAAAACAAAATAAGTTATCCTCCTAAGATTTCAAGTAGATGAAGTAGAAAAGAGAGAAGAAAGCTTGACAAGCCAACTAAAGGAAAAGGTTGAGGATTATGAGAAGCTAACAGTGGAAGTTGATCAAAACCAGAAAAAGCAACAAGGTAGAATTGAAGAAGAAGTCAATACCTTGAAAATTCAGCTAAAAGAAGCAAATAGAGTAGAAGAAGTGATGAAGTTCCAGCTGATGAAGAAAGAAGAAGACTATGAAAAGCTTGAAGAAGAGATTGTTTCATTGAGGAATGAAGTTGACAAGCTCAATAAGAACTTGAAAAGTTCTCAAATATTGGATGGTATTCTCAGTTATCAAAGATAACCAGACAAATCAGGTCTTGGCTATATAGGTGAGACTTCATGCAAATATGATGAAAACCCCAAGTCCTCTAAAAGAAAAATTAAGGTAAAACCTAAAAGTCATGTCATTATCCTTCAGATTTCCAAATCTAGTGAAAGCAAGGAAAGAAATCAAGATGAGTTTCGAAGAACCACTCCACCAAGAAGCTATGTCAATGTTCTCAAGGGATCCATACACAATGCAAGCAACAGTAAGGATCAACGAAGGTTTAAGCCTCCTCCAAAGCAAAATAACTTCAAAAGACCACCAAGGGAAGCCCACTCAGCTAGGTATCAAACCATATTCCTTGGTCATTGTTTTTCATGTGCAAATCTCGAGCATAAGGCAAGAGATTGTAGGGCCTATACCAAAAGTAATTATAGTAAAAGAGTCCCTATCAGCCTTCCATAAATCAGTTCACAAGCTATAAAACTAAAGGACCTATTGGCTACAACAAAAGTTATGATTTATTTGTTCCATTATTCATATACAATGTTGTAATGTCCCCGTTTTCAATTTCGTCTATAGTACAGTCAGGATGGATTTCCAGGGTACGTGATGGCCAAGTCATAGGAGTAGAATTATTTCATCAGAGGTCTTGGAGGGGTTTTGAGGAATTTTATGGAGTCGGATGGCATTCGCTTGGCATATTCCATCATCAAGGTCACATTCGCACAACTTGCTTTTGGTTTTGTTGCATTCCGATAATCCCTATAAAATGGGGTTATTATTGAGCCTAAATTAATTATGCTTAAGGTGGCATTCTAGGAGGAATATTTGATGGAACACCTTAGTGTAATATCTCATTGGAACCAGAACGAGAAGAACTATAGGATGGGATGATGAGAAGTGACTTCTAGCGGCTAGAGAAAGTATGGTGGGCGATTTACCATTTTCCCGAATTAAAAGCGAATTTAATTAGTCACTTGATTAAATAAAAGAAGGGGAAAATGATTAATTGAAGGAAAAAACCAAAAGTGACATAAGTAAAATTAAATTAAAAGTCACTTAGATGAAGTCAAAGGGGAGCTTCTAGAATAATACTAAAATAATCAAAATAAAATATTTATGGAAGATTGGTGATCTATCTATCGAGCCTTTAAAAGGAGGACGAGATCATTTGGGACATCTTGGATTTGTGTATTGTCTTTGAGGTGGAGTTTGGGGAACCAGGTTCTCAGCTTCAGTAGCCCCAAAATGAAAACCCTTGGGTGATTGGGTGAGATCAGACGAAAACCTGTCTCATCCCTTGGTGAATTCATCCAAAATTCACAAGTGGTACTTATCAGTTCCGATTTTTTTGATTTGAGGAGTTATTGTCAACCATTGCTATTGTTGTAACCAATTATTATGTTAATATAATAAGGTTGAATCTAGTAAGCAAGTCTTTCGGATTAATCACATCAATATTATTTGGTTGACGTTTGGAACCAACTAATGTGGTTCATCTTCAGGACAAAGGTGAAAAAATCCATAGAACCTAAGGAATAAATAGCAAAGAAGCATCAAGGTCCAGAATTAGCCGTTAGGAAATTAA
Organism: Pinus taeda; assembly: GCA_000404065.3. Lineage (NCBI taxonomy): Eukaryota > Viridiplantae > Streptophyta > Pinopsida > Pinales > Pinaceae > Pinus > Pinus taeda. The sequence goes on along the minus strand of APFE031356773.1, from coordinate 269,944 downwards.
TTATTTAATTAATGAATTAATATATTTTTAATTTTTAAATTCCAATTAAAAACTAGCTGTTATAAACTAGTCGTTAATTGTTTATATAAATATTTAATTATTTGTTAATAATATATATTAATTATTATATATTTACTAACCCTATTTCATATGATAAGGTTGAATCTAGTCGAGTTTGCGGATATCTATGTTGTGTATTTTTATGATTGAAGTATTTCCAGGGTATTTTGTGTTGGTGTTTTTGTGCTATTCCTGTTAAGAAAAAATTTATGGCAAAGTTTTCATGAAAATCATAATTAAAATAATTCGGGATACCTCAAATGTAGAAAGCTATAAATGTCACAAACTTGGACACATAGCATGTGATTGTAGAAGTTGCATGATGTGGTCGCATAAGAAAGTCAAAGAAGAAAATATTCCTACTAGGAACAAAGAAAAAACCACCAAATTTTGGAGAAGAAAATAAGAAAAGCCAAAAATTGAAGAACATGACGTGGTTGTGCATGCTCAATGAACTAATTGTTAAAGCATCTTCAAGGTCGAGTGTTCCAAGACAAAGATTACTAGGCTATTAAAAGTTGCAAAAAGTATTGATGATGTAGGTTGCCTACTGCTGAATAAAAATAACTTAAAACAAGGGAAATAAGAACTTGGTCTTGAAGATGACACAAGTTATAGACTTGATAATCCATTTGAGTGCCAAAGTAGTTATTACTTGCAGGAAAATGACATGGAGGAAGCACACAAGGGTGCCATTTCTATGATTGTTGACATGGGATTTTCCCAAGCTCTTGCCTTGTCACTGGGTAATAATGAGGTTCCCAAATACAATGCCAACGAGAAAGGAAAAGAGGTCTCTTATGAAGAGAAACCTCTAGAAAATCCTTCCGTTGAGAATATCTTAATTACATGTATGAATTTGTTGCAAAGAACAAATTCAATTGCTTTTTCATGACTGATTTTATTGTAACCAAAACAAAGGCATGTTTCCTTATTCAATTATTTCTCATATTTTATAGAGGCAGTTACTTACAAACACCCACCCAAAATTACCCTATAGCAAAACGGACCTAGCAAATCCCTATCGACTTGCCTTAAAAAGCCTAGCAGAGATAAGATAAAGGAAAATATTTATGTTTTAATGATTTTTTATCAACACAACCTCGGCTAGTGCCTAATCCATCTTGGGCAAATGGAGTCTTAGGGATATTTAAAGGAAGTTGATAATTGATTGGAGTAAGGGGGGAAATATAGTTTTCCTCTTGTAAAACCCTGACTATCTTTTTTGTGAGGGGAGAAATTAAATATAGAAGATGCACCCTAAGAGTTCTTCTATAGGTTTCAAGGAAAAACAATTTTAACATGCAAAATTAAACCAAGATTTCCAATAAACAATATGCATTTAGTCATGGAACATATAGAAACCTTAGCATAAATTCATTTACATGCAAAATATAGAAAAATCAGCAATAAAATTACAAATTCTTCCAAGAAAAGTCTTCTTTCAATCCCAAAAAGACATCTTCAATGCATCAACCTCCAATAATAAGATGCTCTACAAAAATCACATTTTCACCAAGTATAGAAGTAGACAAGGCAATTCGCACTCTCTCTAAGGAGGTTGAATTCACATGTGTGATGATGTCTAAATGAAGTGGAGGGATCCTCTATTTATATGAGGTCTATCCGTTCACTTTTACAAAAAATTAAGCCTACAAGCCCTAAAACAAGTTCAACTTTGAGTGTTTGACAAGACAAGGAGTTACAATCCAACCCCATACCTCAAAACAATAAAATAATGCCATAAATACCCACATGTGTGGGTCAATGTCCTCCAAATGCATGATGTCATCTTCATTTTAAGCTCTAAATGCCACAAAAAGGTGGGATGGGCTAAGGAGATGCCCCATCATCATAATCAACTCTAAATCTTCCTCCACCCAACCCTTTGTTTCCTCTCACAATTAATTCAATTGAGCATTCTTTGAAAGATCATTTGCCTTCTTTATTGGTTGCTAAATATTATCTGCTTAATTCTGTTGAAATTTGGCAGATCAAGGAGAAATTCCCTCTTTTGGGAAGCCCTTCTCACTGTATGTGACCCTACGAGCCCTTGGAAGAATTTAATTTGCACATGGAAAAATATTATTTTTAATGCGAAACCATGTCATCACAAAAAATACAAGTCAGCTTGGAAGAGGAAATTAGTCCACCAAAACCACATATAAATACAAGTTGCTTGATATCACTTGGAGGCATCTCAACACACATCATTTCTTCTTTGGATGGTTTGATCTTAGTCTGACAAGTGCAAGTTCAAGTTCACACATGCGAAGGAGAGAGAGGGTGTTTCTATTGACTAGCATTGACTTATGTTTTGGGATTGTTTGACTTGCATTGACTTGGAAGAATTTGACTTCATTTGAATTGGTTTTGGACCTATTTTGGAAGGCCAAGTTGACTGGCACTTTGACAAATTTTTCTGGGCTTGTTGACTCCCTTTGACCGCAGATTTGAGCAGGGTTTGACTGCAGATTTTCTCTCCTTTGACCGAGAGTTTTGATGTTGCTTTGTCTGGTTTTGACTGAGGGAAGAAGGCCACACTCTTTGACTAGTTGATCGAACTGTTTGGAGCAGACCTTGACCATTGATTGTTGACTAGTTAGGGCAGCATTGACTGTTGTTGACTTTGACATAAATTTGCAAAACTCAAGTTTGACCAGATTTGACTTTCTTGCCCATATTTGACTGGATCTTGGTTGGTTGATTTGGTTGGTCAAGGCTTTGACCTTTGACTCATTGTTGATATACTTGGACTATGTATCTCTTTGTTGAACATTTGATGACAATCTAATAGAAGAAGAATTTGGAAAGGGTTTTCCCCCTTGTGGGGTTTTTCCCTGGTCTTTGACCAAATCTCTTTGTCTCTGTTGTTCTTGGTTGTCATCTATTGTGCATATGTTTTATGTTCTATCTACAATTGCTTGTTGTTATTGAAAGATTGAAGATAATTGGATAAAGTGATTGCTATTGGAAGAAGAATTGTTATAAGTGATTGTTGCAGCATAGAACATTGAAAAATTAACATGGTATCAGAGCTGAGGTGAAGACAAGCCTAAGGAGACAAGAGCAATCACACTTTGAAGATCTCTTATCCACTGCTGAAGATCACTTGACTTGGTCAAGATGACTACCTCATACTTCAAGATTGAAGAGTAGCTAAATGACTCATCTATGTTGTTTGGAGAGCTAGGGTCGATTTGACTTTAGAGGAGAATGGTGTTTTGGAATATGTTGAAGGAAAGGCATCTGAGCCTTCGAAGAATGCTTATGTTTCTATCAAGTCCAAGTACAAGAAAGGTGAGGTCAAAGCTAAGAAAATTATTATTGATTCATTGAGAGATCTCTTGATCACTTATGTTACAAAGTTGAAGAAATCTAAGGAGATGCAAGATAAGTTGGTTGCAATGTATGAGGTCAACGACTTGAACCATATTCTATCTTTCAATAATCAACTTAGAGACATCAAGATGAACAAGGGGGAGACTGTGCACACCTACTTCATGAGAATATCCCAACACAAGGATTAATTGTTGTCTATCAAGTCCAAGTACAAGAAAGGTGAGGTCAAAGCTAAGAAAATTATTATTGATTCATTGAGAGATCTCTTGATCACTTATGTTACAAAGTTGAAGAAATCTAAGGAGATGCAAGATAAGTTGGTTGCGATGTATGAGGTCAACGACTTGAACCATATTCTATCTTTCAATAATCAACTTAGAGACATCAAGATGAACAAGGGGGAGACTGTGCACACCTACTTCATGAGAATATCCCAACACAAGGATTAATTGTTGTCTGTTGGAGAAACGACATTTGATATAGAGTTGGTACTAATTGCATTTGGAGGTATTCCTCTAATTTGGGAGACATTCATCACAACTATTAGCAACAATGACAGGTTTCCTTCATTTGATGAGCTTCTGGGCAAGTGCACTCAAGAGGAGACCAGGATGATTTCTAGAGGGAGAATTCAAAAGTTTGAAGAAGGAGAACCCTTTGTATTTTCTACTCAAGACAAGAAGAGGAAGACCATCTAATTGAAGAAAGCCTGGACTAGCATCCAGAGACTCCAATAGAAGAGTGAAAAGGAACAGGGACTTGTCATATATTCAATGTCACAATTTCCACAAGCATGGTCACTATGTCGATTGCCCGGAGAATGGTGATGCTCGTAGATCTAACAATCTAAATATTTTCTTATCTTTTTTCTTTCTAGTTCCTCTCCTCCGAATTCGTTTGATAGCTGGATGGTAAATAGTGGGGCTTCTAGAGACTTCATTGTGTTGATTTTTGGTAGCATAGGATGTGCTCTAGCCTTGAAATTTGGAGGAGAAGCTAAGGCACATGAGATCTCCAAGACCCAGAAATCATTTTGAGAAATTCCACTCGAATGAGGAGTTATTAAAATAATTAATATTTGTAATGGGTTCCTAAGTCTAAACTTAGAAAAATAAAAATATTATTGGGTATTAATAAAGATAAGGGTGAGAAGCTTCTAAGAGATGAGGATCAAGTATGTTTTAATCTTAGCCATTGATTAGGGACTTAATCTCGATTGTTGGTTTGTCAACAGGGAAAGTATAAGAGAAGACTTGAGGATCATTTGGAGAGACACCGGCAGATACTCAGTATCTCAAGGAAAATCGATTCTCAAGTAGAGGAGATCAATTTCAGAGGGAGAGTTGCAGGGTGGAGGAAGAGGAGGGCATCACCAGCAGGCAGCGAAGATGAGGAGGTGACACAGGGATAGTGGGAGACAACTCAAAGAGAGACGTAGTCCAGAGGAGAGACTTAGAGCCTATGTAGGTTCACGCAGAGGGACGCAGAGCCACTCAAAGCCACGCAGAGTGACGCAGGGGTAACGCAGAAGTGGGAGCAGGGTCTCCAAAGTGTCAAAAGGTCTCAAAGGGAAAGTCTCAGGTGTTTTCTTTCAGTTTCTCTGTAAAATCATTCCTTGTAAAAGCAATTGTTGTTGAAAATTAATAAAGCCCTCATCTGCTACATCAGTTTTCCCACATTGGGTTTTTCTAGGGACAATTGTCCAAAAATAACTGTTTTGATGTGATTGGTTTTTGTGCATGTATTTTTTCTCTGGGTAATTGTGTGATAACTGCAATAGAATTTATTTTAATATTTATTGAAGGGATTTCGTAAATAACTTATTGTGAATAATAAGTAGGTGAAATAAATCAGTTTCTGCAGTAGTAGAATTTCAGTTTAGAAATTCACACACTGCTTATCGTGAAGTCCTCTCAAACATGGTTGAGAGGGAGACAAATTTGAAGATTATTCTTGGGGACAATTCTAGTTACCCTATAAAGGAGTCTGGTTTTGTTTCATTTCATTTGGATTATGGTCAAATTATACATCTACAGAATGTTTTGTATGTGCGAGGATTGAAAAAGAATATTGTGTCTATATTTGCCTTGGAGGACAAAGGAATCAAGGTTGATTTATAAATGGAAAGGTCCTTACTTGGCCTATGGAGTCTCGCTTAAGTGATTCTTTCACTTTGGGATCAAGAATCAAAGGCCTTTATAAAGTCAATGGAAGATCAATCTGAGCATTGGTTCATGATAGTAATCACCAATGTGAGTTGTGGCACCGAAGATTCGCTCACCTTCACTATGAAGCCTTGCCTAAGGTAAGAAGCATGGTTTTTGGGATGCCCGATATTTGTATATGTCATGATGGAGTTTGTCCAGGATGTGCAAGTGGAAAGAAGACAAAGGGGCCATTCCCTTCAAGCAGGAGCAAGACTAGTGGAATACTTCAACTAATACATTTTGATTTGTGTGGACCCATGCCAATGACTTCTCTTGGTGACTACCTGCACTACATAATCTTTGTGGAGGATAATTCATGTCAAATGAGTTCATTGACTTTTGCAAGAAAGCAGGAATCAAGAAGGAGACCATCATACCTTATAACCCCGAGCAAAATGGAGTAAGCGAAACAAAGAACAGGACTATCATGGAAGTTGCCCGAGCCATGTTGCATGATCAAAAGTTGTCGAAGTTCCTATGGGGAGAAGCTGATAATACTGTTGTTTATGTTCTAAATAGTACTCCTCATCAAGCCTTCGGTGACAAGACTCTCGAAGAAGTTTTCACAAGTGTAAAGCCCGATGTTGGAAACTTGATGATCTTTGGCTACCCCATTTACTTTCATGTGCTGAAGGACAAGAGGAACAAGCTGAAAGCTTCAGGAAAGAAAGGTACATTTGTTGGTTACTGTGAAAATTCTAAAGCTTATAGAATATATGTATTTGGTCAGGGTATAGAGTTTAGTAGGGATGTGATATTTGATGAAGATGTTGCCCTTGGGAAAGCAAGGGACACTCTTACCCCTAACTATGTTGAAAGAAAGGATAATGCCATGAATGAACAAGATGACTCTCCTATGTCCGAGTCAGAGACTAATGATCCCATGGACCCCTTGGATCCCCCTACATGTGATCCTCCAGACAGGAAGAAACCACTATGGCTTCGTGACACCTTAGAGGATGTTGAAAGGGATGTTGTTGCAAGAGGAACCTTCAAGGAAAGCAAGAAGCCATGTCAATACAAGGGATATGTTGTGGCTATGAGCAACATGATACAAGTTGAACCACACTCCTTTGAAGAAGCAGTGAAAGAACTAGTATGGAAGGATATTATGGCCGAAGAATATGAGTCCATTATGAAGAACGATATGTGGGAAGTAGTTCTAAGACCCAAAGGAAACTTTGTTGTGACTTCTAAATGGTTGTACAAGATTAAGCATGGTGCGGATGGAAGTATTGAGAACTACAAGGCGATATTTGTGGCTAGAGGTTTCTCCCAGAAAGCAGGAGGGGACTATGATGACATTTTTGTATTGGTTGCCCGCTATACTACCATTAGATCTATCGTTTCTCTTGCTGCTAGCCAAGGATGGACACTTCACCAAATGGATGTGAAGACCGTGTTTCTACATGGCATTCTCAAGGAAGAAGTATATGTTGAGCAAACACAGGGCTTTGAGGATCATGACAGGTCACAGGAAGACTCATGTATGCAAGTTGAAGAAAGCGCTTTATGGATTGAAGTAAGCCCCTAGGGCTTGGTATGCCCACATTGATAGCTACCTGATGAACCTTGGATTTACGAGAAACAATGTCAATCCAAATCTCTACTTCAAAGTAGTCCAAAGTATGCCCCCGATTCTGGTATTGTATGTTGATGATTAATTCTTGACAGGTGGAGAGCCTCTTATTCTCTAGTTTAAGACAGATTTGGCCTCTGATTTGAGATGAAAGAACTTGGTTTGATGCACTACTTCCTAGGCTTAGAGGTGTGGCAAAGACCTAGTGATATTTTCCTTTCTCAAGGGAAATATGTTGTCAAGCTACTAGAAAGATTTGGAATGGTAGAATGCAAGTCCATGGCCACACCAATGGAGATGAACTTCAAGAAGTTATGTGGTGGAGCTGCAAGACCCGATTTGGCAAATCCCTTTGACTATCGATAGTTGATTGGGGCACAAATGTTCTTAGTGAACACTCGACGGACATATGTTTTTCCGTCAACATTCTGAGTCAATTTATGACTAAGCCCCTACATGCACATTGGGTTGTTGCCAAACATGTGCTGAGATACTTACATGGGACTATCAACCTTGGTTTGGATATAATGTCAGAGATGTGAGACTACATGGATACACTAATGTTGACTGGGACAGAAATATTGTTGACAGGTAGAGCACATCAAGGTGTTGTTTTAGCCTGGGATCTGCCATGATATTTTGGATGAGCAGGAAGCAAAAGTTTGTTGCCTTTAGCACGGCTGAGGCTAAGTATATTGCTGCTAGCATGGCTAGTTGTGAGGCAGTATGGTTAAGGAAGCTCTTTGGAGAGTTGCTTGAGTAGGTATTAAATACAACAGTGGTATATTGCAACAACAAGAGTGGGATCCAACTTTCAGAGAATCTTATGTTCCACGACAAGTCCAAGCACATTGAGACTAGATATCACTATATCCGGGACATGGTGCAAAGAGGAGCCATAAGACTCCATCACATTTCGAGAGGTGAGCGAATAGCAGATATTCTTACCAAACCTTTTCCAAAGGGGAAGTTCTTGGTCTTCATAGCGCAGCTTGGATTGGTGGATGTGACCCTCCCGGGAAAGGATCAAGGACACTGAGCTATGCTCTTCCCCCTGTTTGAGCTCCCAGGTTGGGAATGGAGCTAGAGAGCTCCTAGGGTTGAGGGAACTCTTGGACAATAGGATAGTTGTGATCCTTACCTCTCATGGTTAGTATCCTTCCTATTGTCACTGTAAGGTGTGTGTGATCCTTGCCATTTATGGCAAGTTGGGTATCTCCCCCTATCGAGTCTAACAGAGTATTCTCCAATATGCATCCTACCCACAGGTTGGGCTTGTTGGGATTGCCACGGCCAATGGGTGAGGAGACTTGGGTGTGTGTGATCCTTACCACTGGTAAGATGGGTATCTCCCCCAAGGTAGAGGATGCAGGTGTTCAACCACTTGACTCTTGAGAGTCAAGGTGGGAAGATCAATGGATAATAGGATGGTTGTGATCCTTACTTCTCATGGTAAGTGGTATGTCACCTATTGTCATTGGACAAATAGGATGGTTATGATCCTTACCTCTCATGGTAAGTTGTATCTCGCCTAATGTCCTTGGATATAGGGCGGCAAATTTATCTCCCCTATGATGATTCTTCTTTAGATCGAAAGTATTCAGCAAATGAGAAGAGACGATATATGATATGATACAACGACAATGATGACGAGACATCTGAGATGAGACTTATGATGCAATCAAAAATTCCTCCCTAGCTGAGAGGGAGTGTTGAAATTCGGCAGCTCAGTGAGAAATTCCCTCCTTTGGAAAGCCCTTCTCACCCTAAATGGACCCTACTAGCCCTTGGAAGAATTTAATTTGCACATGAAAAACTATTATTTTTAATGTGGAACCATGTCATCACAAAAAGTACAAGTCGGCCTGGAAGAGGAATTTCATCCACCAAAACCACATATACATACAAGTTGCTTGACATCACTTGGAGGCATCATTTCTTCCTTGGATGGTTTGATCTAGTCTGAAAATTGCAGGTCCAAGTTCACACGTGCAAAGGTGACAGAGGGTGTTTCTGTTGACCAGCATTGACTCCTGTTTTGGGACTGTTTGACTTGCATTGACTTGGAAGAGTATGCCTTTGTTTGACTTGGTTTTGGCCCTGTTTTTGAAGGCTGAGTTGACTGGAATTCTGAACAAATTTTCTGGGCATGTTGACTACCTTTGACCAAAGATTTGAGAAGGGTTTGACCGCAGACTTTTTCTCTCCTTTGACCAAGATTTTGATGTTGCTTTGCCTGGTTTTGACTGAGGGAAGAAGGCGGCACTCTTTGACTGGTTGACTGAACTATTTGGAGCATACTTTGACCACTGACTGTTGACTGGTTAGGGCAGCACTGACTGCTGTTGACTTTAACTGAAAATTGCAGAACTCAAGTTTGACCAGATTTGACTTTCTTGCTCATATTTGACTGTATCTTGGTTGGTTGATTTGGTTGGTCAAGGCTTTGACCTTTGACTCATTGTTGATGTACTTGAACTATGTATCTCTTTGTTGAGCATTTGATGACAATCTAATAGAAGAAGAATTTGGAAAGGGTTTTCCCCTTGTGGTGATTTTCCCTGGTCTTTGACCAAATATCTGTGTCTCTATTGTTCTTGGCTGTCTTCTATTGTACATATGGTTTTATGTTCTATCTACGATTGCTCACTGTTATTGAAAGATTGAAGATAATTGGATAAATGGATAAAGTAATTGCTATTGGAAGAAGAATTGTCATAAGTGATTGTTGCAGCATAGAACATTGAAAAATTAAATATTCTAATGTTCTTTATCTGTCATTCCCATATTTCTTCCTTTGTAATATTCCATCGTCCTAGAACTTTTTAGCCCCATAAAATATGCCAGTCTCATAAATATCAAGATCTTCTAGCATTGCTATATTTGTGCAGACAATCATGCTAATCGACTTAGTCAAGAAAGACTAAGATATTAGTAAATAACCATGCTAATCAGCTATATCATAGGCATTTATGAGGCAGATACATACTTAAATGTATAGTTGAGAAGTTGATCTACTATCATTGTGTGAATGTTTTTCTTCTGCTGGCAAGGATTTGATGGAGTTAAACTGCATGACGAAAGGCTTTTGGTGGTGTACAATACAATTTCACGAGCTGAGTTAAAAGTTGCCATATCTGGAGATGATGGTGATACTTGGCATGATGTTTTGACATTGGAAGACACTGAAGGAATGGAATTCTCATATGCAGCTGTGATTCAATCTTCAGACATGCTTGTCCACACGACATATACATACAACCGGACTCAAATCAAGGTGCTCTAAATTATTATCTCACCTATGAAATTTGAAATTTTTGTAGAACTTCAGACATGTTTATCTTCTTATTCTGACACAAATTTTGTGGCATAACTGTCCAGCGTGTGGTTCTGGATCCAGCAGCATTAACATATCCCATTCGAGAACAAGTACCTCAGGACAAGAAATTCGTTGATGCTTTGTAAGACATGATTCTTCCAACTAGAAGAAAAGGAAATGGACGTTCTTTTGAAATTCTTTACTATTTTTAATCAATTAATGAATTTTACAGTGACTCAAAATATGATGTTCTTGTTTTATTTTTCAGGAAATAGTGTGAAGACTGTTGACCTCAATCCCAAATTAGTAAATTAGTCTTGTCGCAGAGGTTGCACACCTTGTATTAAATATTGTGTTCAGAGATTGTTGACGTACCACTTTGGAAGACATTCTCAGTCAGGAAGTAACCAGCGATCAGCAATATTCCCATAGTTATGCAAAGTTGTTTTTAACTCCTAAAATTGTGAACACTAGACTTCGATTTGTAACAAGTGTATATAACGTGTATTGTCGTTTTCTCATGCATAGATTTTATAAACGTGTTGAAACCATGCCATTAAAACTCAGTTTCAAACATTGAGCAATCATTTACAAATAACTGAAATATCTATCAACTTGTAGGCTTTTTCTTCTGTTTTTCTTTAGCTTGACCCGCGGGGATTTGAACCTTGAATCTCATGGTTTACATGATACTTCATAACATGGAAATTGCCACTGAGCTGCCCCAGGGCATGACTTGTAGGCTTTTAAGTTTGCTAAAGCATTAGAATAAAGTTGTGTATGGCCACTGAGCTTCCCCAGGGCTCGACTTGTAGGCTTTTAAGTTTGCTAAAGCATTAGAATAAAGTTGTGTATGGTATGGGTAAGTACTAAAATCCATTTTCTAATCTTTGGTTAGCATCTATTCACGATAAGAACCTTTGGCTTTTTGTGATTAATTTAATGACAATTTTTCCGGGTTCAATGTGAACTTAATTGAAAAATCTTACAGTTTACTATAGAAGCATTTTTTTGGCTGTGCCTTTAGTTGGATGCATGATTCTGTTGGATGTGGATTTTTCCAACGTCACGAGTTAAGATTAATAACAATGAAAGAAAAGGAACGGATTATACATGCTTTTAGTTGCATGCATGACTCTATTGGGTGTGGATTTTTCCAAAGTCACGAGTTAACAGTCATAACAATGCATGAAAGTGAACGGATTATACATGCACGTCCGACTTAAATGAATAGGATAACAACATTGATGACAATATAAAGAATACTATTGTAAACTAGTAAAGACTTTTTTATCTTCTTGGGATTTTTATCCGTCTTCCTACCCTAGTTGCCTTATGCCTTGTGCCTTACTCATAATCTCACTTGGCAAACTGTCAAAATATATGGTAGATGAACCATTACTGCTGCTTCCATTACCAGGATGTAATGATTCATAGATAAGACCAGTGACATGCGAAGTTAGGTTAAAGCAACTTAGAGTCACTTTCAGTGCATCTGCACAGACCTTCATCTTTTCCAACAAAAGTTATTCACAATTATAAACTTCCCCCTCCAGCAGCCCCGTGATGTCTTGTATCTCACCCGCATGCAGATGATTACATATTTGTTCTCCTGACAATTTTTTTAGCATAAAAACGAGGCAGCTAGAAGTCCAAATTCAACAATATGACACCCCTATCCCAAATACAGCTAAGGGAAATGTTAATTATGGTTTACTATTCCATCAAATACCATAAATATGGATGTATTTGTGATTCATGTAAAGCCAAAAAGTATGGCAACAATGTTTTCCAATCAGGTTATTGAATGGAGTTAAAAAGTGGACAAACTCAACTTTTCCAACAAGTTTAATTTTTTATTGGTAAAGCAAAGTTCAACCTAAATCCACTTATTTTTTTGAAATTGTGAAGATTTGTTTTTTCTTAAAATGGACTAAAGCCCTAAAAGCAAATTTTCATGATCAAAATTCAACAATGGTTTCCAGTCGGGTTATTGAATGCAGTGAATTAACAAATGGATGAACCAAACTTTTCCAATCAGTCTATTTTTTTATTGGTAAAGAAAAATTTCACCTAGATCCACTTTTTTTTTTAAATTTTGAAGATCTGGATTTTCTTAAAATGGACGAAAACCCTAAAAGCAAAATTTCATGATCAAAGTTACCATCAAGCAGGTGAAACTATAACTTTCAATAAAATTCCTAATTTCAGAAAAAATTCACCTAAAAATCCATTATTGAATGAAACAAGTATCCCAATTCATTATTAGTTGTCAGCAAGGCTTTAAAAATTGGCCCAGTCTAAACCGGAACCAGTCAAACCAACCAGTTGGATAGTGCCAGGGATCAACCCAGCCATCAACCTGAACCAGTAGCAAATCGGTACAAACCAATCCAAACCAACTGGTCCCATCATGAACCCGCTGAGTAGATCACGGCCCCACACACATGGATTTGAGAGGGGTTTTAGGCTGCCTTTTATAGAAAAGGGCAAAATCCCTCCTTAAACCCTAACACTTTGCCATAAAGAGAACCTTCCCCCTTCTATTTGCCTAGAACTACTACAGCTACTGCTACTAGACTACTGAGGTTGCAAATGTTCCTAAGAACTCTAAAGAGTCTAAAGACTCTAAGCCAGATGATGATTAGCTGCTACTGATGATAATGGTAATGAGTTTGATGAGTGATCATGTTGATTAGTGATTTGTATTAGGGTAGTGGCCCAGTAGCTTGTAGTATGGTTTTCAGACTCTAGAGGTCATTTAAAACCTTAGTGATTATGTATTTTGTTACCGATATGTATTGCACTCAGTGCCATTTTGATATATTCACCTTTACATGGTATATAGATGAGCAAATTTTGCATATTTTCAATTGTCTCTAATAATTTTGAATTTTAAAAATATTTTTTCATTAAAAATTAATTATTTTATTTATTTTTTAAAAACCAACTCATAGAATCTGACAGTGATTTGGTGAAATGAAATCTGTATTTTGCAGATTTGAGAAACACCAAAATAACACGTACACATATTCATTTCAATACATTGGAAATGTAATTGGAAACGAAAATAATATCTATGCTTGACAGTAAAAGTGAAAAATGTTTTAAAAGTCACTAGAAACAGATATATATTTACATGAATTTTAAATATTTCTATTGAAGATGCAGCATTATCAGTCAGAATAGAAGTATTTTAATAAAATCTTTTTCTATGGCTGAATGCTGCCTTTGCCTAGTGCATCTAATTTTACCATGAATTTGTTTCCCTCTATTTCTACTATAAGCAGGAATTCCAAGACCATTAAGAGCTAATCGAGGTAATAGCTGTTTCGATTCATATTTCAGTATGCCTCCCATGCTATCATTTATTATTCTGAACCATTTAAAGAATGCACCATTCGTTTGGAAACCAGAGATAAATATTGTCCTTGTATCATAAACATTATATTCACTCATAAGATTTTCCCTTTCAAAATGGATAGCCGTAATTTGGAATCTTCCTCTGTGTAAACGGAGGTTATCATCTGATGCAAATTATGTGACGCATATTTTGTCTATCATAGCTATTGTACCTTTTTAATTTCTGCAACATTCTCATAGCAAAGAAAACATTGGGGTAAGTGATATTTTGACACTGCATAAAAGAAGTTACAAAACATTATGTTATTATATGATTGTACCCTATCTAGCAGAACCTAAAACAAGCCTAAATGGTTCTCCATTCCAGAAACTCTGTATGAAATAGTTCTCCAGGGGTGGCGACCTGCTCCGGAAACTTGTCATCCAATTCCGATTACCATCAGCGGTTTCATTTGGCGGGTTTTGCAATCTGTCGCTCATCTGGTTGAGTCGTTCTCGGTACTCTTCCTTCGTTTAGTATGCCTGCTCCTGACATCCTCGGGATATCATGTCTTTAGTCTTCCTACACTGTTATTGTGCCACTGCCCCCTCATTTCTCTGCAACCACTGGCTTGATCATTACATATCCGGGCATAATTATTGGACCAACGCCTTGATCATTACATATGCTTCACAGCAGCTTGACCGCAGCAAACCCAGGCAAATATTTTCGGCTATATGTAATAATAAAGAGGCACTTGTCCATTTCCCTCTAAATTTTCTGTTCTATATCTATCGTGGTTTTGCCTGCAATATCTATGCCTAGAGTTTGAGGTTTGTTATCGCTGGTACCTTCCCTGAAACTCTATCTCAGAACGCTTTCTTTTATGATATATCTACTATGTTGGCCTTCTCCATGTTCTTCATTGTTGACCGCTTTTCTATTCTGAGAAAGTCATGTCTAGGCATTAAAATAGCTTTCATTGTCACTTCATTTGCATACTGACCGTGAATTGGTATTCTCAGAGTTTACAAACTTGAATATTTTGAGCCACTCAGTTATCTGGACTCGAGAAAGTTTTTATCTATTGCGGCAAGCTCTTAGTTTACCCTTTTTGACTCTTCGAAGTGTGATTGTTTCACGCTTTAATAGTATATAGGAAAGTTTACGCCATTCGAGTCTTCAAATTCTAAACGGGGATGGCTTCCTCGTTAAATGATCTCCACCCTAGCTTGATTTGCTAGGCTATCAGTTGTAAATTAAATTGTAAACTTAGAACAATTAAAGTCTGAAAATTCGTGTACGGAGCTCAGAAGAACAAGACTCGTTGAAACTCACATTACTTAAGGGGCAAGGGTGATACCCTGCTTATGTAACGAATGCAAAATTCAGCTAGAAACTAAGTTCCATCTCACATATGAAGAAACTATTATGGCCTGTGGAAAGGTTTGAACTACTTACATCTGCTACGCATGTATGGATTGTAGACAGGCAAACAACCGACAGATATTACGTAAAAATGCAGCTTAAAACAGCCTGTAAGGACTAAGAACCAAGAAATTGTTGAGACGTAGCAAGCCTATAAGAGAGGTCACTTTATACTAAACTATGCCAAAATCGAATTCGTACATAATAGAAAAGTAAAAAGCTTCCATGACTGCCTATAGTTTTCAAAAATTGGCTAGCAAATAATTATGATTACCTGCGACAAACATAAATATGAGAGTCCAAATACATGCAAAATACACCAACAATACATTTCACAAAGATAACCGGATTTCAATAATTTTGTGCAATCCTTGATCCACGCAATTGCTTTTCATTCAATATCTGTACATGTTAAACTGTTTTCTCGTTTTTTAAACAAATAGAAAAGTATCAGATTGTAAGCATATAAAACACACCTTGCATGTAGACTTAGGTTCTCTAAACACTGTGCCTCTCTTGCAGGCAAGAAGAGAGAATCCAAGGAGTATAAATGGCAATTGTTGTTGCAATTCTACCATTTTCATGCAGATTGCTCATGGTATAGAGAGATGCGGATTTTCTTGAAAATCTGTCGTGGAAGATAGTGCCATTAAAACCCATTGGCCATCTCATGTGTATCATAATAAGTATCCTTCGCTCCTGCTCCTGAAATCATTTGTTCCCTCAAGTCAGGGAGTAGTTTTATCTGCCAAGACACCGCTGATCAAACCTGTAGCCTCGCATCACGCAGGCGGCTTTATCAAATATTTGCAATATTACCATGTCAGCAAAAAGCTTTATCAGACTTTTTAAATATCTTTAAATAAAGCCTGCAAACTTTTTAATTCTCTTTAAATAAATCCGGCAAAGTTGAAAAGAGAGGCCGACAAAGAAAGCGAGGTTCGATAGCCATATTCATACCCCTTTTCTTTGGCGATGTACATGATCCTTAAAAATCGAAAGCAACTAATTTCTATCCGCTTCGAGAAATTAAGGGAAGTCTTCCCTCCATTACTATGTTTGAAACACATACCTGTTCGTTATTACTCACTAGCCATCTAAATGTTCAGGGTTTTTCCTGTTCCTGTAGATTTCCTCCTCCTTCATGTGTTTCTCCTCTTCTTGTAACGAAACCTTTGCCCTATCTACGAAAAAATGGCCATGAAAATTCTGTCGGGAAAAATGAGAATTGCCTGACTAGAAAAGCCTAGAGGAAAGTGTGCTACAGCCTAGGGACTTCTAAGGTGGGTTGGCAGTTATCTATAGGCTAGCATTCCAACGCACCGCGCTGTTGAGCCTAATAAAAAACCCACACCACAATGGATACTACAAAGTCCTCAAGCTCTTCGTGCCGCTGAAGAGCTTTTAGATATCAAGGAAATTGAGAAATTCATTCTTTCATATGACAATAATATTTAAGTTGATGAATATTGTCATGGAAAGTCTAATTTATCTCTGAGAGCGAATACAAGATTATTCTTGCCTCCATAGGGTACGTGTCATTGCATATCTCTCTTACCATTCCCCCATCTATCTGTTCGTGGCCGAGTAGAATTTGTTAACTATTTATGGTCAAAAAAACTAAAGGGAAGTTGTCCAAGAAAATTGGTGAACCATACCTGTGCTTTCTAACCCTGGCTTCTTTTTTAACTTAACGGGAGCGGCCTTGTCGGTTTTCTGTGTGATGATGTTCCTCCACAAGGGCAAGAATATTACCGTGTAACAACAATGAAGTCAACATTAAAGGTATAAACTTATGACCAATCAACTAACCAGGGATAGGGATAGAGGTCAGGGGAGAGGGATTTCAACTGAATTGCAGTAGATGTAAGGGGTATCAATTTATTTGCAGTGAATAGGGATGCAGATCAAGGGAGAGAAATGTGCCCTGCTTAACTACCTAACGTGTGGAATCTTGCAATGATTTGCAGCTGGTCTTGCTTTTCCATTTTGCCAAATCTCTGTATTAAGGATACATGCTCTACCCTACTTTACTGTAGATGTTCGAATTATTATCTTCCAAGGAAGAAAGAGTTAGAGAAGGTGTGCACTGGTTTTTTCAAAGCAATGAGTACTAAACCCCAATCAACAATCCAGGACTACAAATAGCTTAGATATGAGACCATCTTACTATATTCCCTCTTTTCTCAATTCTATAACGTGCATTCAATCAGATATAATTGAAGATTAATTGAAACAACCTTAGTATTTGAAATTTTTAAATTCAAAATCAATGCACAGTTTTGGTGTTTTATTGGATACCTATATTGCATATTTGTGATTCTATTGCATTGCATGAAACTTACTCTGTAAATTGGCAATGAAAGTCTTTTGCTCACAGTTTCATTTATGCAACAAACTGATTATGATGGCATCAATGGCTTTTAGATGACAATGTCAACATATCATTCACTGGTTTAAAATGTATGCATTTTGTTTCATAGAGAGAGTAGAAGCTTTTATTGCAAAATATCTAATCCCTATACACATGGAATATATATGTGTGTGTTCATTGTGAAAATCTGTAAAGGATTCTTATTGATTAGAATCGTAGTACATTATATTATAGCAGGTTCATTGTTAAGGATTATAAACAGGAGTTATTAATATGGAATCCATGTAAAGATAACTTGTTATTAATATAGAATCCCGGTAGAGATAACTTGCTATTCTTGTGTTGATTCCCAGTTAGCTTCTGTTAGATTATTTTGATTCTGTTAATTTTTTTGGTTGGTCGATAACATCGCTCAGAGTTCCATGTGCCCCTATTATAGACAAGTATCAGGGAGGCCAACTTCCATTACATGTGCAAACCAACAAATTAGTACACTGATCTTCAAAACAGATATGCTAATAAATATAGTTGTAACTTGTAAATAGCTATGTAGAATCCTTGTTTATCAGTTATTCATGCTCCGTCTTTTTCATGTCAATTTCCAGCATATCTTGAGGTGATTGGTCTAGTCATGCTTACTTTGATCTAATATTTCATTGTACTTAGCGTGAAATTCTTTAAGACGCCGATCCAATCTGAAGTTTAACGTTGTAACACTCTCAGAGTATGACTTTCAACTAAAGCATTAGCTATGGTTGAAAACTTTCATTCTGAATCTTAATGGTAAAGCTAGTTGGAAACTTTGATTTTAGATATTAAAGTTAGTTGGAAAGTCTCACAATCTTTGTTGTCTGCGTTAGAGTATGGCTGTATGCATTTTAAGTAAAGTTTATATATGATATATTTTCTTCAGTTTGCTGCCCAGCAGTGGAATTGAGGTTTTAAAACTTGAATGCCACGGCCACAGAGCTATTAGTTGGATTTTGCTTTTAACAAATGCCACTGCCTCCTGTATTGGTTTTTGTAATTTATTTTTATTATAAGGCATGCTTTGGAGGCTTTAAAACTTGAATGCCACGGCCACAGAGCAATTAGTTGGATTTTGTTTTTGACAAAGGTCACTGCCTCCTGTATTAATTTTTGTAATTTTTTAGGAGGAAAAAAAAATTTCCATTGATGAAAATGAAAAAATTACACAGTAAGACAACCATATGACAGCAAAAACTCATTCCTACCTCCCTTGACAAAACTACCAACCCATACCCACAAACCACTGCCTAAATGTCATTGCTGTCGGCCATCAATACACAAACAAAATCAAGAAAAACCTTAGGCAGCACAGTGAATACAAACAGATGAATCAATACCCAGCCAGACATAGTAGCAACCGACCAAAAACAGTATTGGTCTTTGTAATTGATTTTTATCATAAAGCATGTTTTGGTTTTTAATTAACCGAATAAAGACCTTCATAGAAAAATGGCATGTGCGCTTCTAGTCAATCCAGGTATCCTCGCCTCTATCGTCATGGTTTTCAAATCTCAGATGTTCGCTTACGTGCGTGTGACTTGGTTCATCAAGCGCCAGGGAAACGCCTTTATGGGCAACCCATCTGCTGAATGACGATCAAATTCCAGAAGAAACTACTACAGATGAGAAAAACCATTCAGAATTCAATGTTCAGGAGAAGATTTAGCACAGAAGTCGTTTTAGCAGCTGCCATCTTTCAATTCGTCTGAACTGTGGAATTGGCTGGTGAAAAAAAATGGCAAGAGCTAACGGGCATACTATAGGGCATTAAATGCCCGGCTACATGGGCCCGGCTACATGCGCTCCGTTAGCGGTTTAACGGTTAACACGCGCGTGTATTTTTTATTCATCTATCACTGCGCTCGTGTTAAAGAGCTAACAGGGTTAAAGAGTTAACGGGGCATGTAGTCGGAGGGTTAAAGAGCTAAATGGAGCATGTAGCCAGACATTTAATGCTCTATAGTATGCTGGTTAGCTCTTGCCAAAAAAATATCATTCATTGACATTTCTGTCCGGACATTGATGGAACATGTTTGTAGATTGATCCAGGGGCGGTCTTTATGTAGATATATCTTTTAGCAATATTGTTTTTTTTAACTTTTTACA
The DNA here is from genome assembly GCA_000404065.3 of Pinus taeda. Taxonomy (NCBI): domain Eukaryota; kingdom Viridiplantae; phylum Streptophyta; class Pinopsida; order Pinales; family Pinaceae; genus Pinus; species Pinus taeda. The sequence goes on along the minus strand of APFE031356773.1, from coordinate 250,156 downwards.
TACTAATATTGATTATGATATTGATAGAAATTTCATATTTTTAGTGATAGAAATTTCATATTTGACTTTAAATTTATGCTCCTGGCCCTAACCCCAGGAATTTGTGAATTAAATTAAAAATATGATTCAAAATAACAGTTTATCAACATTTTACATATTAATATTGATTATGATTGTGATGGGAAGTTTATTTTTGAATTTAAATTTCTTTCCCAGCCCTAACTCAGAAATATGTCAACTAAATAATAAAATAGGATTCAAAATAACAGTTTGATCAACTTTCTGCATGTTAATATTGATTATGATAGTGATAGGAAGTTCATAGTTGAGTTTAAAGAATATAAATTAAATTGAAAATATGATATCAAGATTTTATAAATTAAATTGAAAATATGATTTTAAATAATAGTATATTTTTGAGTGGTTGGAATTCATGATGAGAATGTGTAAATTAAAATAAAAATGTGACTTAAAAATAATGGCACACAGTGAGGGTGTATGATAAGGATTGGTAAATTAAATTAAAATGATGATTTAAAATAATAATAGATATTTTAGTAATTGGGATTTATGGTGATAATATTTTTTATCTTAATTTCAAGTTTGATTAACCTTGATATAATTTACAAAATATTAGGTTTGATAAAAAAAAAAATTCTTAGTAATTTTTAATAACAACAATGATTCTTATTATCAATTTTGTCTTTTTAAAACTCGATAACACTTTATAGTTGAAAAAATTATGATGTAAAAACTATTTCATTTTATGTATCTTTGTAAGATTCCAAACAACAAAAAATTTAATAGATCTGGCACACTTGATTGTTCTAATTAGAAATGCTTGCAATTGAACACCGGCACAAGGGATCTGAAAAAAAGTAGCGACTAATTCTATTAATAATTAGAAAATATTACATGTCAGTGTGATTAACCATGAAGCCCTTGCTTATGGCATGCACAGCTGCTCATCAATTGAAAATTCCCAGACACTGAAGCATAATCGTGGACCCTAGATGGACCCACCAAGCAAAGTCTCCGCAAGGTTTTCGTCTCGGGATCCAACTAGAACTGGCCAAGTCGAATTCTCAACAAACATACAATAAGATAGACAAACTCAGGATGATTCCACTATCAGGCTCTTATCCCCTTTTATAGGCTTGATGGACTCTCTAGAAACATTATTTTACTGTTTTTCCTCGAAAAATGAAGGCAAATACCATCAGAAAATACCATGGTAAATACCATGGGCAGATTTCGTCCACTTTGACGATATCAAGAAAAGGGAATATTACAAATCTCCATGCCCAAAGTTGCTTGTACTCAAGCAATCCACTTCTATCCACATCAAAAACATTTGTATACTGATACCAGGATCCCATACAAACCAATGTGTTATCCCATGCCTCCATGCCAAATGATCTTGAATGGATCCTTCGATACCTGAATCTCAATACCACCTAAGCCCTGGGACCTGTGGGTTATGATACCATATCAACCCTCCATCATTGCCCATGCCTAATGGCCCAAGCTGCAATATGCTCTTGGCTAAGGGTATCCTCCTAGGAATCATCCCATCAATAGAGTTCCAACTCATAATCTCTCTCCAATCCATCTCGTGGGAAGGATCTAATCCATGAATGTTTGCACATGGAATAAGTCTACCATGTTGATGTTGCCTGATGCTCAACTCATGTTGCTCCACCCAGTCACCCAACATGATCCATTTGGAGAACTCTACCCTGCTCTCCCTAATGTATAAAGGTGGGTTGGTAGTGCCACAAGCCCTATCTATGTACTCTTGTAGAGGGTTGCTCTAGAATTCCCAACTGTATTCCTCTTACTTCCTAGTGAGGGACTTGAAACGTTCCTCTACATTAGACAGCTTGTTGCTGACTCAACACATACCCCTATGAGCTCCTCAATTTTCCAACTCTCATGTAAGATAGTGTCTTGCATTGTCTTGACTCTTTGCTTCAACTTCATAAGATTTGTCTTGAAATGTGTGAACTTTCCCTGGATGTCCTCTACTGGCGATTTTGGTGTCCTGTTAAATATCTTTGTACTTGTCTGCATTGGATGCCCCACGACCACAACTTCAACTTGATCTATTGATCGAATCTTTGGGAATGGTTCACCCTGCACATTATGTCTTTCATGCTCCCCCTCATGACCATGCTCGTCATGTCGACTAACTGTTGTTGGCTCCTCACTCAAGTTTTCCTAGCCTCCTCCATCTATGAAGACAATATGTTGTTCATCTTCTCTAGTTGTCGAACATAGATGGATTGGTGGACTATTATCTATATTTGATTACTCATATTCTTTATTCCCCTGGAGACCTATGGACTCAGCTGTACTTAGGAGTCTACCTCATCAATACCTGTAGGTAGAATTTCCTTATGCACTTCCAAATGCTTGTCACCCTGCAAGTCTCTTTGAATAATATCACGTTGTTGCTCACCATCCTAAAATTCATTAGACCCAACTATAGAAGACTCCCCATGATCTGAAGGAATCTCCTCTTGTTCTGTGCTTGTTGCCGCCTTCTTATCACCTGGAAATGAATGGTCAAGGGCCCAAAGTCTCTTGCAAATAAATCATAGTCATCTCCTTAGTTCATTCTTGTTGCAAGTTTTACTACCTTTGTTCTTGCTTCCTTCATCCATCATTTTAAGCTCCTTCTTAGTCAGCACCCTTCTAAGCAATTTTATGTTCTCAGCTAATGCCATACTCAAACCTTAGGGAAATCGACTCCACTAGTGGGGCTAGACTCTGCCTTTCCAAAATGATCTCAACGCCTCTCAAGATGGAAACTCAGCCAGCAAACTTCATTGTGACAACTCTACTCAAAAGCAATGGCATTGATATAACATTGTCTTCTCAGGTATATTGAATGACAAAACACCAACAATATCAAATCTTGCAACCATCACGATTAGTGCGGCCTAGTTTAAAAAGACTTCACGCTCTTATTTCCCTTCACATATGCACTGGCATAAGAGCTCTGTCAACACAGATACATGCATACATCTGCTCACATGTGACACACTTCTGAACAGTCGTCGTCTTTGAATTAATAATCACTTGGGCAACATGAACTCCTTCACCCAATACATGAATGTTATGCACAAATATTATGTAAAAGTAAGAGGCATTCTTTTATTTAAATAACAAAATGGATTTCAAAAATATTAGAGTGCTTATGAATGGGCCCAAGGACATAATTTCGAACAACTTAACCAAAGTTATTCGGCTCAGCAAAGCTATAAGTGGGAAACAAATTATAATAATATCCCACTATAGAGTTATATTCCAAGCACTTCTCACCACGAAAAATCACCATAAATTTATAGGGTACCGAGTATGAGGTCTGCGTCTAGTGAAGTCTGGAAGCTCCACCTTGGTTGTCCCCTTGGCTCCTGAAGCCACAACTACCATTGTTGCTATATTGTCCAAAGCCCACGACTCTTAGTGGCCTTGAATTTTCGCACTTGCCCGACTGATGCACTTGCAGATGTGCCCACCAATGGCCCGCAACAGGTGTTGTAATCCTTCGAGATTTATGTCTATTTAGGGATTTAATTATAAATTAGGTATTTCTAGTTATAATTGTTTCAGTTATTTTTTTTCAAGTATAAATGTAACCTTCATTGAATGAATTAAGATACAGATCACAGCATTTGAATCAATGGAATTCTCCAGAGTTCTTATCAGTGGTATCAGAGCCTGGATCGAACTCCATTGAACCAGAATGCCTAGATCCTCCATTGTTGTAAACTAGTGAAAAATATGTGCTTTCTGACCTGAATACTTAACTGTCAGCAGCGTTGGTAGAGGCGTGACATGTTAATCTAGGTTGTCATTGATGTCAATATGGCAGTGTTTGTGATGGCAAATTCTTGTGATCATAATGTTGCCCATGAAGGATCCAAGGATTGAATACAAACGTAATAGAAATAGTGGAACCAAGGAGGAAAGTGATTGGAAGCCGAGGAAAGCCAAAGAGTAAGAGGAAGTCATTGAAAGCCAGCAAGAGAAGAGAAGCAATTTATCGGAAGCAGTTTATAGGGAGGAGTTAAGATATCGGCGCTTTATCAGAGAAATTATATTGTTGCGTTATCAACGGTTCTATTATATTAAGTTATGTAAACACTGCTCAAACCGCCGATTGCAATATAATGGAGTCAAGAAATGAATGGCGGAGATCAAACCCAAGTGCTTGCGGAAGAAGAATGGCAGAGAAATAGATCTGGATCGTTAGATCGACATATCTGTTAGATTGACGGTGATTAGCAATTGCGAGGGTAGGAAAGTACGGATTTCCTTGATCATGGCTGAAGTCCCGCACTCAATCCTAGTCATTGATCTCATATTCAACTCTTAGATCACAGTCAACTGCGGGGGTTAAGGCCGTTTTAATCCGTGTGCTAGTTGAAGTCCTGCAAACCATAGATTGTGATATAATACGCAGACCCGATAGCTCCATTAGAACATACCTTTATGTAGTATCGCGTCCAGATATCGGGGAAGTTACACAAATCATAAGAGTTGTCATTGTTGGACCGCCGATTGCGATAAGACTTGTGAACCCAACCGCCAATTGTGATACTATTGTGGACCCGATGGATTCATTAAAAACAGATCATTGAATATCACATCCGCTCCATCGGAAGACAGAGCATGTGCACACTTGTAAAACCTCCGATTTTCATGAAGTTACGATTGCGAAATTGGTGATGACGTGGATGTGGGACCTCCATGTGGGTATAGCCTCTCCTATGTGATTTCCGTAAATAATAAGTCTATTGGATGAATATTAAAAAAAAAGGGCCTCTCTAATATAATTTTAATATACGACATCATAAGTTGGCCTCTCTTCCAAATGAATGTGTCTTTTAGTATTGGTGAACATCGTACAAAAACGAGTTAAAACGCTTCAGTTCTGAGCATCTATCTCGGGCAGAAAAATAGAGCATAAAGAAGTTCGCAACTCGTGAACTTGAAGAGACAGAGGAAGCTGAAGATCAAATGAGAAAGAAGGAAGCCGAAGGTCAAGCAACTCTGTTGAATGGGTTAATCTTTAAAAGGCTTGAACATGTGATGAATTAATGGAAGAAGAATAGGTCGTAAATCCAAGAACAATTCAGTGAAGCGAAATAAGTTTTGATCTGCCATCATTTGAAGGGAGCAATAGACTACACCAATATTGAAGTATTTGTGAGTATGATCCTTGGAAGTAAGATATCACGACACTAAGAATAGTGAGAAGCAGTCACTCCTGAAGCACTTACCGCGGCAGATAGAACAATGGATTGAAACAAAGAATTATTTTTTGTGCAGACATTGAGGCTTAGCACAACTTATCAAAGATATCTTATTGAAAAGCATCAATAGATCTTGGAGACATTATTGGAGATCATGATGGTTATTTGAAATCATCATGAGGTAACTTTGCAGACTCTGTGTGGGCAATATGAAGAGTTGTGAAGACTCCTTCATATGAAGACAGGTTGTCATTGATGATGTAGCATGGAGACTACAACGAAGTTGTAGATTGACAGAACATAGTGAAGAAGATTTTGAGAGCAGTGTAATACAATCAAAACAATTCTTGAAAAGATAGGGTCAGAGCCCTTGGAGTTGGTGCCTCAAAATTGGAAGGATTGGTGTCCTTGGAGTTGGTGCTCCTAAATCCAAGGTTGGATCCTTGACAAGATAGGGTCGGAGCCCTTGGGGTTGGTGCCTCAGAATTGGAAGGATTGGTGTCCTTAGAGTCGGTGCTCCTAAATCCAAGGTTGGTGCCCTAGAGGTTGAAGCCTCACAAAAAGTCCAAGTTGGTGCTTGGCAACAGGTTGGAGCCCTATATATATTATACCTGATTTATTGTAAAGATTATATTAATAAAAGCATTTATTCTTATTGTTCATTTTGTGTTCTAAATATAAATGATTTAACTGGTAAAAATAACAATTGAAAAGGAATATTGATTCACCCCCCCCCCCCCTCCACCCCTCTCAGTATTTCCAACAATTGTGTATCAAAGCCAGCTTCTTCATATCAGCCTAACAGCTAGAAGAAGGATTCTTAGTCACAATGAGAAATTAAGAAGTGTCAGGAAGACTTCCTCTGTTCGATGGCACAAATTTTGGACCTGAAGTTTGGCATTCGGTTTAATATGGGTACACAGCTCCTTCCACTCTTCCAACAGATCAAGACAAAAGGAAAGCTTACATAGCAAATGCAAAAGCCTTAAATTCCATCACTAGTGGAATCACTGATTCTAAATTTACAAAATTCATGAATTGTGACTCGGCCAATGAAGTATGGGATAAGCTAGTTAGCTTATACGATGGGGACTCCAAAGTTAAGAAGGAAAAGCTTCAAACTCATAGAAGACAATTTGAAAGTCTGAAAATGGATGATGAAGAAGATATTGCATCATACTTTCTCCGAGTAGCTGAAGTGGTCAACTCTCTTAAAGGATTGGGAGAAAACATTGAAGAAAACACTATTGTTCAAAAGGTCTTAAGATCTCTCCCAGACAGATTTGACTCCAAAGTAAGTGCTATAGAAGAAATGAAGGACCTAGATACTCTCAAGATGGATGAACTTCATGGAATCCTCATTGCCTATGAGATGAGAGAAGGAAGCCCAAGTTCCAAAGATGCAGCATTCAAGGCCTCAAAATCAAAAAGGGGAAGAATAGAATACCAGTATTGATGACTCCGATGTTGAATCCGAATTGGCGCAATTTGTACAAAGACTAAAGAAAGAATCCAAGCTAAAAGGTAAGTACCCTCTTATTTGTTTCAAATGTGGAAGAATAGGTCATTATGTTGCAAAATGTCCTCTTAAGCATGATAGTGATGATGAGGAAAATTCTAAAAGGATGGTATACAAAAAAAAGGGTTAAATTAGAAGAATTTCTTCTCTAAGAAAGATGAGTCTGATGAAGATGAATTTGTAGTCATCAAAAAGAAATCAACTAATCATTTCCCTCATCACAAAGGAGGTAATGATGAATCAAATGAAGAAAATGACTATGTTGGAAGCCAAGAAGTATTATTCATGGCATTCACAAATGATGATGATTCAGATCTAGAAGGAAATGTAGATGAATTTTTAATGAGTGCCATTGAGGAAAATGATAAATTACGAAATAAAATCATTTCTCTCAAGGTAGAAAAGGAGGAAGCAAAAAGAAGGGAAGACCTCTTGAAAAATAAGCTAAAAGAAAAAGAAGAAATTTGTGAAGAACGTGAAGCCGAAATAGTATCTTTGAGGAAGGAATTGGAGCAAGTCAAAAAGGGTTGGGAAAGCTCTCAAATACTTGACATTATCCTAAATGCTCAAAAACCTCAACATGACAAATCTGGGATAGGTTTTAAAGGAGAATCATCAAGTACTAAGAATAATGCGAAAAGTTATGCCGACATACTTTACAGCAACCCAAAAGAAGAAATATTGTTTCATCAAAGGCCCATCTCAAATCCAAAGAATGAAGAGAGAGTAACTCCAAGGAAGAATGTTGATTCAAATCATGGTTATTACAACAGGTACAAAACTATCTTTTTTGGGCATTGTTTTTATTGTAAAAATTTTGGTCATCAAGCTAAACATTGCATGGCTTGTAAGAAAGAAACACAAAAATTGAAGGATCAAACAAACAAACCATATGGTCTCAAAGGTCAAGGAAAAATCAAGACCTACAACTCTTTTGATCCCTTGGCCAAATTTGATCCTATTTGCTCATTATGTAATGATAATGGACATAATGAACGAAATTGCCCCCTCAAAAGAAGAGAAGAAAAAAATGAGAATTCCAACATGGATAAATGTGGCCTAGCTCTATGTGATCACAGTGATGAAAATCATTGGTTTGTGGATAGTGGGTGCTCCAGACATATGACAAGTGACAAAAGGAAGTTTGTCTAATTGAACAAAAAGGAAGGAAATGTATCCTTTGGAAGTGGATTTGCCAAAATTGCTGGAAAAGGAAATGTTACCCTTATTAATGGAAAAGAAAAGGCTCAAAATGCTTTGCTTGTAGACGAGCTCAAACACAATCTCTTGAGTGTTAGCCAAATTTGTGATCAAGGACATAGTGTTGTCTTTAGCACCAAAGGTTGTGAAATAAGGAACTCTTCCTCAAAGGAACTTGTGGTGAAAGGAGTTAGAACATCAGATAACGTCTACATTCTAAACAAAATTCAAGAAGATAAATGTTACTTAAGTCAAACAGATGAAAGTTGGTCGTGGCACAAGCGACTTGGACATACAAGTTTCGATAACTTGATTAATATCAGCAAGATTAATGCAGTACGAGACATCCCAAAGTTATTCAAGCCAAATCAAGGAGTATGTGGTCCATGTCAACATGGAAAGCAAACTAGAACCAGCCACAAGACCAAGGAGTTCTCTACATCAAAACCTTTGGAGATCATCCATGCTGATTTATGTGGACCAACTAGAACTTCGGCACTCCAAGGAGAAAGGTACTTTGCTTTATTTGTTAATGACTATACTAGAATGATGTGGCTATATTTCATAAAATATAAATCCGAGGCATTTGAATGTTTTAAGAATCTTAAAGCTCTTGTAGAAAATGAAAAGGATTCTAAGATTAAATGTCTTAGAATGGATAGAGGGGGAGAATTCACATCAAAAGAATTTGATGAATTCTATAAAGTACATGGAATCTAAAGAGAACTCTCTGCCGCCAAAACACCCAAGCAAAATGGGGTAGTTGAAAGAAGAAATCGAATTGTTCAAGAAATGGCAAGAACAATGTTAATAGAAGCTAACTTGCAGCCAAAATTACGGAGAGAAGCAGTCGAGATAGTTTTTTATACTTTGAATCGAACTCAACTAAGACCAAATAATGAGAAGACTCCTTATGAATTATGGAAAGGAAGACCTGCTTCAGTAAAATACTTCAAGATTTTTGGAAGCAAGTGCTTCATAAAAATCAATGATGACTCACCAGGAAAATTTGATTCTCGGGTTGACAAAGAAATATTCCTTGGATATTCTACAAGGAGGAAAGCCTACAAGTACTACAATAATCGACTACGAAAATAGTGGAAAGCATTAATGTGAATATTGATGAAGACCTTCCAGAAAAAAGAAATTGAAGATCATAAAGTTGACCCTCTCATTGAAGGAAATGAAGAAGAACCTGAAAAAGAGGAAAAAGATCAAGAAAAACACAAGGAAAAAGAACCATCTCAAACCCCTTCAAAGGTGAAGTTTTTTGGAAGCAAGTGCTTCATAAAAATCAATGATGACTCGCTAGGAAAATTTGATTCTCGGGTTGACAAAGGAATATTCCTTGGATATTCTACAAGGAGGAAAGCCTACAAGTGCTACAATAATCGACTACGAAAAATAGTGGAAAGCATTGATGTGAAGATTGATGAAGACCTTCCAGAAAAAAGAAATTGAAGATCATAAATTTGACCCTCTCATTGAAGAAAACGAAGAAGAACCTGAAAAAGAGGAAAAAGATCAAGAAAAACACAAGGAAAAAGAACCATCTCAAACCCCTTCAAAGGTGAAGTTTCTCCAAAAACATCACCCAGAAGAGTAGATTATTGGCAATATAGATGAATGGATGCAAACTCGAAGAAGGATGACAAGTACACCAAAGAAAAATGTTGTTGTTCTCCTATCTATGATAGAACCAGAAACATTTACTCAAGCAACTAAGGATCCTCATTGGGTAAAAGCCATGGAAGAAGAAATGTCTCAAATCGAGAAGAATGAGACATGGGAGCTAGTACCTCATCCAAAGGATAAAAATATAATTGGAACCAAGTGGGTGTTCAAAAACAAAATGAATGAAGATGGACAAATCATCAGAAATAAGGCAAGGCTTGTTTGTAAAGGTTATTCACAAATTGAAGGAATTGACTTAGAAGAAACCTTTGCACCAGTAGCTTGTATGGAAGCTATAAGGATGTTCTTGGAATTTTCTTGCTCAAAAGGATTCAAAATCTATCAAATGGACGTAAAATCAGCATTTGTGAATGGGGAACTCAAGGAAGAAGTCTACATGGAGCAACCAAAAGGGTTTAATCTAGCAAAAGGAAAAGACTTTGTTTGTAAGTTGAAAAAGGCATTATATGGGTTGAAACAAGCTCCTACAGCTTGGTACGCAAGATTGGATCACTATCTACAACAACAAGGCTTCAAGAAGGGGGGTGGTAGGAAGTAATCTCTACATGAAGATGGATGAGGATAAGTTACTAGTCACTCTTGTCTATGTTGATGATCTGAGTTTTGCTAGTAATAATGATGAGATGAGCCATGAGTTTGCTCAAAATATGTCAAAATAGTTTGAAATGTCTATGATGGGAGAGTTATCTTACTTCCTTGGACTACAAGTATCTCAAACCATGGCAAGCATGTTCATATCTCAAGCAAAATATCTTAAAGACATGCTTAAAAGATATGGAATGGAAGATTGTGCACCCATGAGCACACCTATGACCACAGATTGCAAATTAAGCGAAGATGATGACTCTCCTCCGGTAGATGCAACTCATTACAGGTCAATTATTGGAGCCCTCCTATAATTAACTGCTACGAGACTTGACATTATGCAAGCAGTAGAAATGGTGGGAAGATTTCAATCAGCTCCTAAACAATCCCATTTATTGGCTGTAAAAAGAATTCTCAGACACTTGAAAGGAACTCTTGATTTTGGTCTTTGGTACCCTAAGAGCTCAACTCTTACTGTGACTGCATACACCGATGTTGATTGGGCCGGAAGTGTCGATGATCGAAAAATTACTAGTGGAAATTCATTCTTCCTGGGAGATTGTCTAGTATCTTGGCTCATCAAAAAACAACCATCCATATCACTATCTACAGCTTAAGCCGAGCATATAGCTGCTACAAATTGTTGTACTCAAATATTATGGATGAAGGAAGCTTTGAAAGATGTCAACATAGGTACCAATCAACCAATCACCATCTATTGTGATAACACAAGTGTTATCGATCTCACCAAAAATCCAGTGATGCACTCAAAGACCAAACATATACCAATCAAGTATCATCTCCTTCGTGAACAAGTACCTGAACAAAACATCAACTTGGAATATATCAATACTAAGGAGCAGATAGCTGATATTTTCACAAAACCTCTTCCTCGAGAAGCATTTGAACATTTGCGCCAAACGATGGGGGTTATTTCTCTATCATCACATTGAGTTGATTCATAAAGATGTTGCATGACAGGGGGAGTCCTTGTGCTCCTTTTCCATTGATGTCAAAGGGGGAGAGAAGAAGAATATTGCCATCAATTAAAAGGGGGAGATTGTTAATCTAGGTTTTCATTGATGTCAATATGGCAGTGTTTGTGATGGCAAATTTTTGATCTTAATGTTGCCCATGAAGGATCCAAGTATTGAATACAAACGTAATAGAAATAGTGGAACCAAGGAGGAAAGTTATCAGAATTCGAGGAAAGCCAAATAGTAAGAGGAAGTCATTGAAAGCCAACAAGAGAAGAGAACCAATTTATCGGAAGCAGTTTATAGGGAGGAGTTAAGATATCAGCGCTTTATCAGAGAAATTATATTGTCGCGTTATCAACAGTTCTATTATATTAAGTTATGTAAACACTGCTCAAACCCCCGATTGCAATATAATGGAGTCAAGAAATGAACGGCGGAGATCAAACCCAAGTGCTTGCAGAAGAAGAATGGGGGAGGAATAGATTTGGATCATTAGATCGACAATGATTAGCAACTACGGGGGTAGGAATTTACGGATTTCCTTGATCGTGGTTGAAGTCCCGCACTCAATCCTAGTCGTCGATCTCATATTCAACTCTTAGATCACAGTCAACTGTGGGGGTTAAGGCCGTTTTAATCAATGTTCCAGTCGAAGTCCTGCAAACCATAGATTGTGATATAATACGCGGACTCGATAGCTCCATTAGAACATACCTTTATGTAGTATTGCGTCCAGATATCGGCGAAGTTACGCAAATCATAAGAGTTATCACCGTCGGACCGTTGATTGCGATAAGACTTGTGAACCCAACCGTTGATTGCGATAATATTGTGGACCTGGTGGATTCATTAAAAACAGTTCACTAAATATTGCATCCACTCCATCGGAAGACAAAGCATGTGCACACTTGTAAAACCTCCGATTTTCATGAAGTTGCAATTGTGATTAAGTTGATGATGTGGATGTGGGACCTCCATGTGGGTATAGCCTCTCCTATGTGATTTCCGTAGATAATAAGTCTATTGGATGAATATTAAAAAAAACGACCTCTCTTATATAATTTTAATATGCGACATCATAAGTCGACCTCTCTTCCAAATGAACGTGTCTTTTGAGTATTGGTGAACATCGTATAAAAACGAGTTAAAACGCTTCAGTTCTGAGCATCTATCTCGGGCAGAAAAATAGAGCATAAAGAAGTTCACAACTCGTGAACCTGAAGAGACAGAGGAAGTCGAAGATCAAACGAGAAAGAAGGAAGTCGAAGGTCAAGTGACTTTGTTGAATGGGTTAATCTTTAAAAGGCTTGAACCTGTGATGAATTAATGGAAGAAGAACAGATCGTAACTCCAAGAACAATTTAGTGAAGTGAAATAAGGTTTGATCTGCCATCGTTTGAAGAGAGCAATAGACTACACCAGTATTGAAGTATTTGTGAGTATGATCCTTGGAAGTAAGATATTGCGACACTAAGAACAGTGAGAAGCAGTCACTCCTGAAGCACTTACCACGGCAGATAAAACAACGGATTGAAATAGAGAATTGTTTTTTTGTGCAGACATTGAGGCTTAGCACAACTTATCAAAGATATCTTGTTGAAAAGCATCTGCAGATCTTAGAGACATTATTGGAGATCATGATGGATATTTGAAATCATCTTGAGTTAACTTTGCAGACTCTGTGTAGGAAATATTAAGAGTTGTGAAGACTCCTTCATATGAAGACAGGTTGTCATTGATGATGTAGCATGGAGACTACAGTGAAGCTGTAGATTGACAGAACATAGTGAAGAATATTTTGAGAGCAGTGTATTACAATCAAAACAATTCTTGACAAGATAGGGTCAAAGCCCTTGGGGTTGGTGCCTCAAAATTGGAAGGATTGGTGTCCTTGGAGTTGGTGCTCCTAAATCCAAGGTTGGAGCCTTGACAAGATAGGGTCGAAGCCCTTGGGGTTGGGTCCTCAGAATTGGAGGGATTGGTGTCCTTGGAGTTGGTGCTTGTAAATCCAAGGTTGGTGCCTTGACAAGACAGGGTTGGTGCCCTAGAGGTTGGATCCTCACAAAAAGTCCAAGTTGGTGCTTAGCAACAGGTTGGAGCCCTATATATATATATATATATATATATATATATATATATATATTATATATTATATATATTGTACCTGATTTATTGTAAAGATTATATTAATAAAAGCATTTATTCCTATTGTTCATTTTGTGTTCTTAATATAAATGATTTAACTGGTAAAAATAACAATTGAAAAGGAATACTGATTCACCCTCCCCCCCTCATTATTTCCAACATGACCTGGTAGTGTGCGCAGCAACATTGGTAGAGTCAGCATCGTTGGTAGAGGCGTGCTTGGTGAAGACTCTGCTCTGGTATTTTTTTTTTAATATGCAACCATTGGGTTTTGAAATCCACTGTATGCAGAATCAACGAATTTGTTAATAGTTTTTTTAAGACCACCATATGGTGCCTTGAAGCAGACAGATCGGTGGCTATTGAATCTGTAAGTTAATAATAATAAAAACAAAAAAAACCATGATGTAATGGTTGAACCAGAATTTTAAAAAAAAGAAAATTGTTCTTGAAATCATAATGTTAGGATATTCCGACACATAGGAAATAGTTAAGTATAACTTGGTCTAGTGTAGAGTTAGGTAAAGTGTGTTTCTTTACTATGTACTTTTGTAACTTACAATCCGATGGTCACGATATGTAGTGATCCGACGGTTCATTCTCTTCTCGATATTACCGACACTTGATCCGTGGCTTAACACCCAATTGGTCCATGATCTCTATTTAAAGATCATGGAGGGTCATTTGTAGGGTAACCGTTCATGAGAGAAGCTAATGTAAATTTTCATTCTTTTATTAATAAATTGCCTGAAGTGGCTGCGTTGGCTCAGGCCGTGGACTGTTTCCCTCTTTGAGGGTTTTAACTACGTCAATAATACTAGTGTATTGATCTGTGATATGTTTGTGAGCGGTGTCCTTTGGTGTTTTGTCTGAGGAACTTACCTTGTAAATTTCTACATTGTATCAGAGTTATTTGAGGGCTGCATCCGTTGGTGATCCAAATCTGAAGTCGGTAGAACTGCATCCGACTGTCGTTTCCTAGATCTACTGTTACCGACTACTTTCGAGCCGAGAGGACTACTCTATTGTGTTAGGAGCATCTGTTCCAGTGAGGAACCCCTTTCATTTGACGCAAAAGGGTTTCTGGTAGCCCTAGCTACGTCATTTTTAAGATCTGGAGGTATACAATGTTTATTTGCAGTTTTTAGTTATTTTCTCTCTGTTTATTTTCGTTTATTTAGCTCCTTGTTTTTTTTATTACCGGATCTATACCTTTCATTTCTGCGTATGCTCTTTTCCCCGTGACTCCGTGTGATCTGGGCAAATCAGAAACAGAAAGGAAGGATTTTTCTCATGTGTATGCTCTTTTCCGCCGTGCCTTAGTGTGATCTGGGAAAATCAGAAACATTGAGGAAAATATTTAGTTTCTGGTTAAAGCTAGCTTCAAGCCGTAAGGTTTGTTTTTTTTTGTATGTCCGTGTTGGGGTTTGTGTTTTTTGTTTTGTAGGCAAAAAAGAGCTTTCTCATGTAAGCACGCACCCCAAAGCTTCAGTGACTAAAAAAAAAAAACCCTTCCTCTTTTCCAAAAATTACTAACCTTTTAACCTAGCTCAATTGGTCCAAAGCTACTTTATGAGAATAGAGGTCTTGAGTTCAAGCCTTTCTTTTTGTTGAGCTAATTAGATTAAGTTTGGAAAGGGGGCAGATTTTTTAAATATAACATTATCATTCATTTCCACACATTCTCGCACTTCGTGAGCATCTTCAACAACTTTTCTTCAAAGAGTCATAACTTCCTTATCCGAAAGCTGTTTTTAGAGCTGTTTTTTTGAATCAGCCTAATTTTTCAAGATCCTTCCATTGGAACACTTAGTTTCAGCATCTATAGCCTTAGTTTATGTTAAAATGGAAAGTTCATGCCAATTTATTCTTGACAACACCAACTACTTCCAATGGTGGTCATACATTGTGGATTTACTTAGAAGTAAAGGTCTTTTCAGAATAGCCTCAGGCCAAGAAACCAAACTGAAAGATGAAGATAAGGCAGCCAAATGGGAAAATAGGCAAGATCAAGCACGTGGGTTAAGAGGGATGTCTATTTCTCCAGACCTTAGATTCCATATCGCAGAACTTGATACTCCTAATGAAGCAATGAAATAGATCACTAAAGCTTTTGGAATAAAAAATGAACTTAGAGCCCATCAACTCGAAAATGAGTTGTTTACATTGGACCCCAATAATTTTTCTTCCATTGAATATTTTTGTCCAAGTTCAAGACCCTTAGACTTCTCTTGGAAGGTGTTAAGGTTAAGAAAGAAGATGGTAACCTTATCTATTCCATGCTTACTAAGTTGGGACCAGCCTACTCTGTGTTTGTTTCCACCTTCCTTTCTACAAGAGAAGCCTTCATTTCTCAAGGACAAGACTACAAGTCCCCTTCCTTTGATGCCTTTTGTGATTCTTTAATAAGAGAACAAGAAAAACTCTTACATCTTGGTATTCTTAATCTTGGAAACTCTTCTAAGAAAGCCTTAGCCGCCCAACTGCAACCAAATTCAAATAATCCTAAGAAGTCGTATCCTAAAAAGAATGGTCCTAAACCAAACAAGGGTCCTAAGCCATTTCAGTCTCAAAATGAAAAATCATTTCAACAAAATGATAAGGTAAATAAAAACGAAGGGAAGAAGACTGATAGACATTGCCACTTTTGTAATCGAGATGGCCACTTAGAAGCCAAATGCTTTAAGAAGATGGAATCCTTTGAAGCAGCAATGAAGAAGCATAACATCCATTTGGAGCACTCAACAACTTCAACTTCATCTTCAGGAATAGCACTTTCTATGTGTGGTTGTCAAGCATCTTGGTCTAGATATGCACTAAATGTATCTTATTCTTCTCATTCTCATGAGTGGCTCATTGATTCTGGAGCTTCTTATCACATGGCCAAAAACAAAGCCATGTTTTCTTCTTTAAATGATTGTAACACCAAAAATATATATGTTGGTGATGATAGATCTCTTAGTGTTGTAGGGACTGGAACTGTTCATATAGATAATGGTCAATTCAATGATGTATTATGTGTTCCATCCTTATCCTGCAACCTTCTATCTGTATATCAAATAACTTATTCAGGTGACGGTAAAATCGTTGAATTTTCACCTCACGATGTTGTAATTAAGGACCTAAGAGATCCTAGACAAATTTTAGCTACTAGCATTTTTTATGATTCTACAAGGTTGTATAAGTTTAACAACCTTGGGTCATCAAAACTTCCCTCGGTATTTGTTGCTCATAATGATGAAGTGAGCAAACTTTGGCGTGAGCGATTTGGTCACTTAAAATATCACTCCCTTCAGAATCTATGTAAAGAAAATATGGTGACAGGTCTTCCAATGGTATCCTACAGAGATGGTGTTTGTTCCGGATGTGTACTCGAAAAACATCATCAAGATAGTTTTGAAAAACGTGCCTCTTGGCATGCCTCAGCCCCTTTACAACTTGTGCATAGTGATTTATGTGGTCCACTTCCAGTTGTTTCATTCTCTGGATACAAGTATTTCTTAACTTTCATTGATGATTTCTCCAGACGCATTTGGGTATACTTCTTAAAACTCAAGAGTGAAGTATTTAACATGTTCTTGGCCTTTAAGGCCTTTGTTGAAAAGCAATCTGGACATCAAATTCTTAAGCTAAGATCTGATAATGGCAGAGAATATGTTAACTACAAATTCATCAACTTTTGCACTGAGAATGGAATTCAAATGTAACATATTGTTCCATATACTCCACAACAAAATGGTGTAGCTGAAAGGAAGAATCGCACCTTCAAGGAAATGGCTAATTGTATGCTTCAATCTAAAATACTTAGTCTTAATTTTTGGGTAGAAGCAATTAATTGTGAAAATTACATAATAAATCGTACTCCTACTAAGGTTTTAAAGAATGTCACTCCAGAAGAAGCATGGAGCTCAATTAAACCAGATGTAAGTCACTTTCGTGTTTTTGGAAGTAAAGCATGGGCCCATATTCCAGATGAGAAACATAAAGCTTTAGAACCTAAGAGTGAAAAATGTATTTTTGTTGCATATTATGAAGATGTCAAAGGATACAGACTTATTCCACTTAAGTCCAAAAATGTTATCATTAGAAGAGATGCAAAGTTTGCTGAAAAAATATCGGCCTACGAGCCTAGTTCGGTGGATGTACCACCTCCTCTATCCCTTCTACTTCTGAAAATATTTCTTCTTCAAATGATGACAACGAGGATGACAATCCTCCCCTACCTTCTCAGGATCCTCCTTCATCTCCTCAGCTTCCAAAATGGGTCCGTGCTACTCGGGATGCAACAGGTGCTCTTGTCGGTGATCCTACATATCAACAACATACATGTTCTCAGTTCGATAGAGCCTCTTCTTCACTAGCTCAAGCTTCAACTAACAACTAATGATGATCCTGGCACCTTTGCAAAAGCTTCAGGCCATCCAGATTGGGACGCAGCTATGAATGAAGAATATCGTTCATATTGGCAAATGATACATGGGATCTTGTTCCCCTTCCAAAGGGACGAAAACTTGTTAGATGCAAATGGGTTTACAGAACCAAGTATGGACCAGATGGAAAAGTTGATAAACCTAAAGCTCGTCATGTTGCTAAGGGTTTTTCACAAGTTGAAGGCATTGACTATACTAAAACCTTCTCCCCTGTTGCCAAAATGAACTCTATCTGCCTTGTTCTTTCCCTTGCTACCTCTTTCAAATGGGAAGTCCATCAGATGGATTTTAAATCTGCCTTCTTGCATGGGGACTTGCATGAAGAAATCTATATGGAACAACCTACTGGCTTTATACAAACAGACTCCAACCTTGTATGTCAGCTTAAGAAATCCCTTTAGGGTCTCAAGCAAGCCCCTCGAGCTTTGTATGCCAAAATGGATCGCTTTCTTTTAGAAACTAGATTTTCTAGTTGTCATTTTGACAATACTGTCTACACAACGAAAGTGGGCAAGTCTCTTATCATTCTTGTTCTTTATGTTGATGATCTTATCCTTACTGGTAGTGATCCCAATCTTATAAACCATGTGAAGTCCAGCCTTAAAAAGAAGTTTGAAATGACAAACTTAGGACACTTGCATTATTTTCTTGGTCTTCAAGTCTTGCAATCCAAGGAAGGTATTTCCCTTTCCCAGTCCAAGTATGCATGTGATCTTCTACGCCATTTTCACATGGAAGACTGTAATCCAGCCCCTTCTCCCTTTTAGTCTAGAGCCAAACTTTCAATCACTTGTACTTCCCCTAAAGTTGATGCTACATTATACCATCAAATTGTAGGAAAACTTTTGTATCTGACCCATACTCGTCTTGACCTTTCCTTTGTTGTTGGCCTTATTGCTCGGTTTATGCAAAACCCACATGAAATTCATTGGAAAGTAGCTAAAAGAATACTTCGTTATGTTTGAGGTATAGTTCAGTTTGGGATTCATTACAGCATAGAAGCATCTCCGCTATTGGTTGGTTTCACTGATTCTAATTGGGCTGGTGACCCTGATGATTGGAAGTCTATTGCAGGTTATGTGTTCACTCTTGGTTCAAGACCTATTACATGGTCTTGTAAGAAACAAAGTGCCATTTCTCTTTCTTCAGCAGAAGCAGAGTATCGTGGTGTTGTAGAAGCTAGTAAGGAAGCCCTGTGGCTTCGTCAGATCCTATTAAAGTTTGGTTTTCAGCAGTAGCATCTGACTACACTTTGGTGTGATAATCAAAGTGCCATTCAACTATGCAAAGTTCCAGTCCAACATCAACGCAGAAAACACATTGAATTGCACATGCACTTCATCAGAAATCTCATTCATGACCATGTTCTTGAAGTGCAACATTGTTCAACAGATGATCAAGTTGCAGACATCTTTACAAAGGCTCTCATAGAGGCGAAGTTTACTAAACTTTGATTTATGCAGAAATCTCATTCATGACCATGTTCTTGAAGTGCAATATTGTTCAACAGATGATCAAGTTGTAGACATCTTTACAAAGGCTCTCACAGAGGCGAAGTTTACTAAACTTCGATTTATGGTTGGAGTTCAGGAAGTTGTCACTAAGGGGGGATAGGCTCTAATGCCTCCTTCCTTCTCCTATTGTGTCACATTTGTACATCCTTCAATCCTATCCCAAGTTGTTCTTAAGGGGGGATGTTAGGATATTCCAACGCATAGGAAATAGTTAAGTATAACTTGGTCTAGTGTAGATTTAGGTAAAGTGTGTTTCTTTACTATGTACTTTTGTAACTTACAATCTAACAGTCACGATATGTAGTGATCCGACGGTTCATTCTCTCCTTGGTATTATCGACACTTGATCCGTGGCTTAACACCTGATTGGTCTATGATCCCTATTTAAAAAGCATGGAGGGTCATTTGTAGGGTAACCGTTCATGAGAGAAGCTTATGTAAATTTTCATTCTTTTATTAATAAATTACCTGAAGTGGCCGTGTTGGCTCAGGACGTGGATTGTTTCCCTCTTTGAGGGTTTTAACCACGTCAACAATACTGGTGTATTGATCTATGATTTGTTTGTGAGCGGTGTCCTTTGGTGTTTTTTCTGAGGACTTACCTTGTAAATTCCTACACA
Organism: Pinus taeda; assembly: GCA_000404065.3. Taxonomy (NCBI): domain Eukaryota; kingdom Viridiplantae; phylum Streptophyta; class Pinopsida; order Pinales; family Pinaceae; genus Pinus; species Pinus taeda. Next base: position 230,204 of record APFE031356773.1, on the reverse strand, counting down.
ACCGTTTTTTTTAAGAATTCTGTCATTATCTTAAAAAAGATGAACTCCTTGGTATCATTAATTGGGATTATTCTGTCCGAAAAGGAAAATTACCAGGAATGGTTAAGGAAGGTTAAAAATACACTAATTTTTAATGATCTATGGGATGGAATCTATGAAGGAAAAGAAGGGAATTCACCAAATTAGCCTGACAAGGAGAAACAGTTAGCAATCTGGCAAAGTAAGGATAAAAAGGCCTATGCCTTAATTTCCACTTCAGTCTCAGAAGAGGTAAGCAGATACATTGCTCAGAATAAAACAGCATATGATGCCATAAAAAAACTAAAAGAGTTTTATGATTCAAATTCTAAATTGGAGATAATCCAGTTATTGTTGAAGTTATTTAATTTGGAAATAAAAGATAATGATCTTCTAAAAGTTTCTTCGGAAATTAAAGCCATCAATCATGAAATTGAATCTACTCGATTTAAAGTTGATCTGCAACTCACTGCTTTTATAAAAGCTATTTACCCTAGTTATTAACACTACTTGGAATCTCTCCAAGCTAATGGGCAGTTAAAAGATTTAGATTTTGATAAATTAGTAGGGAAAATTGCAGAAAGAGAGAAGGCTTTTGGCAAGAAAGAAACATCACATAATTCTAATACTGAAACCCTATGTCTTGCTCAAAAAGACCGAAAACCTCAAGAAGAATTTGATAGAAATACTAAGGGTAATAGAGGTCGAGGTAGGAAGAATTATAGAGGTAGGTGTGGGTAGAAATATCCAAGGAGATAGACAGCAGAATGATAAACAAAGAAATTTCCAGATAAAACAGATGTAAAATGCTTTAGATGTGGTAAAATTGGACATACAGTTGTAAATTGTCGAATTCCTTGGGAGAAAATTAATTAAAGAAGAGAACAAATTCTTGAAAATAAAGATCATCTAATCCCAGAAAAAGGAAAGTCTTCTGAGAATGAACATTGTGTTGTTGCTCATTGTAATTTTCATGTGGAAGATATATTTAGTACCTCTTTTTCTTCATGGCATGACAGTTGGATTTTAGACACAAGTGCCACTTGTCATATGACCTTTAGAAGAGATTTGTTTGAACAATTCAGCGATAATATTGATGGAGTAGTGTATTTTGTTGATAAGTCTCAAATCAAACCATCGAGGATTGGTTCTATTCAGTTAAAAATTCCTTGGCCTTCTTATTATACTTTGAATGTTGTTCTTTACATTCCTCGGTTCCAAAGAAATTTATTATCTCTTGTACAAATAAGACAACAGGGACATTCCATCCACATATTTGATGGTAAAATGGAAATTCGAAGAGCAGCTGACAATAAAATTGTAATGACTGGTGTAGAAGAAGATAAATTGTTGAAATTGAAAGGTGTGTCGTCTGTTACATTGAACACTAATTGTTTGGTTCAGCAAAATGTTACCTTGTCATCTTCTTTATTGTGCCATGCACACTTCGGTCATATTAATTATGAAAGTATTAGAATTATGAGACAACAGGGGATTAAAATACTTCCAACAGTTCCCAGAAAATTGACCCTATGTAATGCTTGTATATTGGGCAAGCATCACAAACAATCTTTTCAGAATTCTACTTCTCGAGCTACAAGAAAATTAAGTCTCATACCCTCTGATTTATGTGGACCTATGCCTGTACCAACTGCGAATGGCAATAAATACATATTGACTTTTATTGATGATTATTCGAGGATGTGTTGGGTTTATCTGCTTAAGGAAAAATCACAAGTTTTTGATGTGTTTAAAAAATTTCATCTCTTGATTACAAATGAAGCTCAACTAAATATTGGTACTATAAGAACTGATAATAGAGGAGAATATACTTCACATGTCTTTGAAAAATATTTGCAAGAGAATGGCATCAAACACCAGACCACAATACCATATAATCCACAACAAAACGATGTTGCAAAACAAATGAACAGAACATTGCTTAATATGGTAAGGTCAATGATGATTTTTAAGAATGTAAACTTGATTTTTTGGGGAGAAGAAGTGCTCTGCGCAGCATATATTAGAAATCGATGCACATCCTCTATCATAAACAACAAAACTCCATATGAAATGTGGTATAATTGTCTTCCTGTTGTTAAACATTTCAGAGTTTTTGGTTCTCAATGTTATGCTTTGATTCCTAAACAATAGAGGACTAAGTTGAGTGAACAGAGCAGAAAATGTATTTTTTTAGGGTATTCTATGACTTCTAAGGCATATCGATTATATGATGAATTGAAGAAGAAATTTATTTTGTCAAGAGATGTAATTTTTCTTGAATCTGATAAAGATTCCCTCACTGTTGATAAACAACTTAATCAGATAGAAAAGTTTGTGCCTCAAAAGTTTTATTATGAATAAGATAATATACTTCCACATCCTAAAGGGGGGACACTTATATTAGATCAGTCTGTGGAGTTTCCTTCTCTCAATGATGATAATTCTGCTATTGATGAGAAATTGGTTTATGCAAGCGTTTCTACAAACATGATAGGGATAGAAATGGCAACAGAGTTGACAGGGACAGAAATGGCAAGAACTGAGACAAATGAAGAAGATGAGCAACTTCCTACACAACCTTTGTGAAGATCATCTCGTATTCGAACATTTCCGAAGAAATATGATGAGTTTAAGACTGGAAGTTCCTCAGGTAACTATTCTCATTGTGAATTTAATTTTTTTGTGGATTGTGAACCTACTTGTTTTGAAGAAGCTACTAGTTATGATCAATGGAAAGATTCAATGCAAAAGGAATATGATGCTCTCATAAAAAATGGCACATGGAGGTTGGTGGATCCTCCTGTTGGCATCAAACCTATTGGTTGCAAATGGATTTATAAAACTAAGTATAAAGCCGATGGTTCACTGGATAAACACAAAGCAAGACTTGTTGGGAAGGGATATGCACAGAAAGAGAGTATTGACTATACAGAGACATTTTCTCCTACAACTAAATGGGGAACTATTAGATCTTTGTTTTCTATTGCAGCTCAGAAAGAATGGAAAATTCATCATATGGATGTCAAAACTACTTTTTTAAATGGAGATTTGAAAAAAGATGTTTACATGTTTTAGCCAGAAGGTTTTTCTGTTAAAGGGAAAGAACAAAAGGTTTGCAAACTAATGAAGTCTTTGTATGGCTTGAAACAATCACCACGAGCATGGTATGAGAAACTAACTGGACATCTTCTAAAGTTAAATTATAAACATTTTGACCTAGATGATGCAACTCTTTTCATTAAGAAAGTTGGAAGATCAGTTGTATATCTAGTTGTATATGTTGATGATTTGATGATCATAGGAAACAATGATGAATATATATCATCTATTAAGAAGGAATTGAAAAAGGTTTTTGATATGACAGATTTAGGTTTACTTCATTATTATCTTGGAATTGAATTTGATCAAAAACCACAACATATTTTCATCTCTCAGAAGAAGCATGTTGATAAGTTATTGAACAGATATAGTATGATGGATTGTAATCTTGTTGCTACACCAATGGAGCAGAACTTGAAACTTACTTGAGAAGAAGGAAAACCATTTGAAGATCCAACAAAGTATAGGCAACTTATTGGAAGTTTGATTTATTTATCTATTACTCGTCCTGATATAACATTTGTTGTAGGAATACTTTCCATATTTATGCATCATCTTTGTGAGGGGCATTGGGTAACAACAAAAAGAGTACTGAATATTTAAAAGGAACCCAAACTTAAGGCATCAAATATACCAAAGTTTTAGACTTCCATCTTGTTAGTTATTCAAAATCCAATTTTGATGGAGATAAAGATAATGGAGTCTCTACTTCTGGCTATTTGATGAATCTTGGATCATCAACCATTAGTTGGAGATCACACAAGAAATATGTTCCTGTTGATTCTATCACTGAAGCCGAATATGTTGCAGCAGCTCAAGCCACTAAGGAAATCATTTGGCTTCGGAAAATACTTGAAGATTTGTTAGAGAAACAAAAAGCTTCAACTCCTTTATTTGTTGACAACTCTTCTACAATTCAATTGGCCAAGAATCCAAAGTTTCATGATCGAACAAAACGTATCAACACCAAGTATCATTTGATTCGACATCATGTAGAGGCTAAAACAATTCATCTGACACATTGTCCAACATCAGAACAAATTGCAGATATCTTTACTAAAGCATTGGGGCGTGAAAAGTTCGAAAAATTTAGATCTTTACTTAATATGTTAGATGTCCCTTCAGATTAAGGGGGGAAATGTTGTAATCCTTCGGGATTTCTATATAGTTAGGGATTTAGTTATAAATTAGGTATTTCTAGTTATAATTGTTTCAGTTATTTTTTTTCAAGTATAAATGTAACCTTCATTGAATGAATTAAGATACAGATCACAACATTTGAATCAATGGAATTATCCAGACTTCTTATCAGCAGGCTCAGTTGATTTGCCCATGACCCACTGCTCACAATCCCTGCGATCTTTCCTCTCACTCGATGATGTGCCCTCAGCACTGCCCACGACCACTGCAAATAACACTCATGCCTTGGCTCTCCGAAGGTGTGTAACAAGAGATGGATCGCTTTTGTAATCTTAGTTTTTTGCCTTCTGTAAGATTTTGGGTTCCATATTCATTTAAGAGATTTGATGGTTATGTTTGTGATACCCTCACGCTAAATAAAAGATCAATCTTTAGTTTCTTTTCAGCCTTCACAACAAAACAACTTTCTTTGGTGGGTTAACGCCCATCAATAAAGTACAATGGCACTGCCCTACATCGAACAGAGTGGCCGATATCTCAAGAAACGATGCACTCCTCATTTAAGGGTTCACAACCTTCACCAATATAGGTGTGTTGTCTATATGGCTCAGCAACCCTCAAAGTGTATTAGATCTGAGACCCTTGTATAGCTAGTCAACGTGATAATCCTCCAGCTCATACTTTTTGCAATGACAGCAAACACTCCAACTTCCTTTCCACCTTTTGTTGATGCTTTTAACCCTTGGCCCAATAATAATGGATCTGATACTTAAAGAAAAGAAAAGGACTCAGTCTTGCCGGAGATCTAGATCTCAACCTTTGCAACTTACATGGACAAATCTCACAGCCCTTCCATGAAATCAAACAGATGGAAAAGGAATCGGACCAGCTAGGGTGATATCTAGTATCATCGAAATACCAACGTTGGAAAATGTTGATTAGGGTGAAAAGAATCTCACCTAAGTTACGACAATAATTTTCAATCTTGCAACAAAAATTTAATACACTAACAAAACTTTCAGGCTGGTAAGATGCACAACTCAGCTCTAATATCACTGTAAGATCCCAAACAACAAAAATTTTAATAGATCTGACACACTTGAGTGTTCTAATTAGAAATGATTGCAGTTGAACATGGACACAAGGGATCTAAAAGACAGAAGCTACTTATTCTATTAATAATCAGAAAATATTACATGTCAATGTGATTTGCTTATGGAATGCACAACTACTCATCAACTGCGAATTCCCAGACATTCAAGCACAATCGTGGACCCTGGATGGATCCACCAAGCAAAGTCTTTGCGGGGTTTTTGTCCCAGGAACCAACTAGAGTTGGGCGGGTCAAGTTCTCGAACAAACTCAGGATTATCCCACTGTCAACTCCTATCCCCTTTTATAGGCTTGATGGACTCTCTAGAAACTTTATTTTATTGTTTTCCCTTGAAAAACAAAGGCAAATATCATGGAAAAATACCATGGGCCGATACCATTGGCAAATACCACAGTAAATATATCAACAGTCCCTTTGACCTACTTTGTGGTCATTAGTTCGAGATAAATATAATTATCTTATCTTATCTTACCTATCAAGACCCTATCAAGAAAAAGGAATATTATGTTCTCAATAAAATAAAAAATGCATTTGTCATATAACCATATTTCTCCCCATTCTGTTTGCCCGTACTAGAATTCTGGCACTTAGGTTGCACCCCAGAGATATTACAAAGGGATGTTAAAACCGCCAACATCCTTCTAGATTGGTATATGAATTGGAAATTGGTTGCTTTCGGTCTGTCAAAGATGAGGGTTGAAGGGGAGGCGTCACCTGTGATCACTATGGTGAAAGAAGCACCACAGTGCTTTGATTCAATGATATGACGCATACAATGTTCATACTATTTAGAATATTAATATCTAATGCTGAAAGAATCCATTAAATTATAATTAGAACAACTTAAGAGCACAAAAATAAATTTTGTTTTGCTATGTATTTTCACAGTCAACAACATGTATAGTTCTGCAGTGGTTATGTTATAAGTCATATGCCGCAGGTCGCCCATAAATGTAAGCCTCCTTAAGATAAACCTAACCTCATTTAATGGGTAAGCAATTTTACTGTAATTAATCATTCAAATCTTATTCAGTAGATACGTAATTCGATTGTAGTAAAGTGGTTGTAGTTTGGCTAGTAAGAAGGAATTGCTCTTATCTTTTCTATTTCGGTTTTAGTCTTATCAAAATTGACATACTCGTTTTTTTGTGGGAGTACTTTCTACATAAAAAATAACTAACTCACTACACAAATATAACTAGTATCAAACCACACAAAATTACTAATTAAGTTGTAATTTTAATCATTCACATCTTAAAAACATCAACCAATTAAAAATATTGAAATACATCTTCAAAATACTAATAATTATATTTGTACACTTTTATAGACAAAAAGCATATGTAAGGAGGATGAAATTGGAAAAAACAATATCAATAATTATATTTGTACACTTTTATAGGCCAAAACCATAGGATGAATGAAAATGGAAAAAATAATGTCAACTTCTCTCAAGTGGGACGAGAAGTTCAAACATCATAAGGATATCTAAAGATGATATCACAATCATATCCATGGAATGATACAGGACATTCATAAAATTCAAATTCGATTTTTGTTTCAATTTTTTTAATAATTTTAAAATTAAATATACAATAAAATATGGATTTTGATTTTTTTTAATGTATTATATTGATATATATATTTTTTTAAAAAAAATTAAGGTGGATTTTTGATTTTTTTTAATTTAAATATTATATAGATATATTTTTTTAAAAGTAAAATTAAGGAAATATTTATTTTTCTTTTTATTATGATTAGGTATTTTCCCTTTCATTCTAATTAGTTTGTTATAAGTTCAAAATTACATGTTATGATTAAAAAATTTCAAATAAATTGGTTCACAATTACTTGTTATTATGATTAAGAATTTTCAAATAAATTTGGGTACGTTAACCATTACTTATTATTATATTTTAGAATTTTCAAATAAATTTCTCTTTTGTCATCTATATAATGTCATCTATACATTAAGCCATAACCAAATTAATGTCATTATATTGATAATTAATTATTTTAATTAATATAAATATATACTAAGTTTGAATATTAAATGTATAAAATGCCATAATGGTCACATGGTTAATCATGATAGGTTCACCTTCTTAATTCAGATAATATTCAAATCAAATTAATAATACATAATGTATTTTCTTTATTATGATTTCAAAATTGTGAAGATCGAATAGAGTTGTCATACACGATAAGATGAAATTAATAATACATAATGTATACCCTAGCACTTTTGTTAGTCTTAGCTAAACTTGCGACAGGTAAAGGTAATATGAATTTTTTTGTTTTTTTAATTTGGTAAAAGGTAATATGATTTTTTTTTAATGTGTGGATATAAGGGTGAGATTGTCTAGTGATATTTTGTTATTTAATTTTTAAAAGTAAAAATAGATTTAGCTTTTCAAAAAATTTGAATTATTTAAGTTTCTATAAATATAATAATTTAAATTATATAAATTTAACAACTTAAATCATAATTATTTTAATTTTTAATAAATTTAGAAAAAATAACTAAAAAACCAATTTCAAAAAAGGAGGTAAAAAATTATGTTATTTGAATATTGCCCCGATAAACCATATCCTGGCATAGTGAGGAGAAGTTGTAAGCCTATGTACAGGCCCAATAAATTCCACAAAACAAATCGTAGTTTTATTGAGTGAAATCACCAAACAGAGAACAGTTATTAGATCCCAATCGTCAGGTGGTTATGCTCACTGTAAAACAAAAATTGCTTAAATTATTAATTCTAATCTAATAATATTACAATATCTCGTAGGATTAGTTCACATTCTCCCTTTTAATCCGAAGGGACATCTGACATGCCGAGTAACATTCTGAACTTTTCAATTTTTTCTCGTCCTAATGCTTTAGTAAATATATCTGCTATTTGTTCTAAAGCAGGACAATAGTCAGATGAATAACTTTGGCCTCTACATAATGTCGAATCAAATGATACTTCGTGTTAATGTGCTTACTACGATCACGAAACTTTGGATTTTTGGCCAACTGAATTGGAGAAGAATTATCAACAAATAAAGGAATTGAATCTTTCTGTTTCTCCTTGAGGTCTTCAAGTATCTTGTAAAGCCAAACGATTTCTTTTGTGGATTGAGTTGCTGCAACATATTTAGCTTCAGTGGTAGAATCAACAGGTACAGATTTATTGCGTGACCACCAACTAATGGTTGTTGATCCAAGATTCATCAAATAACCAGAAGTGGAGATCTCACTCTCTTTATCACCATCAAAATCAGAGTCTGAATATACAGTGAGATGAAAATCTGCAACTTTGGAGTATTTGATGCTAAATATTTGAGTGCCCTACAAGTATTTCAGCACTCTCTTTGTTGCATTCCAATGACCTTCACAGGGTTGATGCATAAACCTGGAAAGTATCCCTACAGCAAAAGTAATGCCAAGTCTAGTAGTGGTTAAAAAAATTAAACTTCCAACAAGTTGCATGTACTTTGTTGGATCATCAAATAAACTTCCTTCAGTAGAAGAAAGTTTCAAATTCTGCTCCATAGGAGTAGAAACAGGGTTACAATATTGCATTCCAAATTTGTTCAATAGTTTTCCAACATATTTCTTCTAAGAGATAAAAATATGTTTGGGTTGTTAATCAACTTCAATTCCTAAATAGTAACGCAACAAACCCAAATCTATCATGTCAAAAATTTTATGTAGCTCTCTTTTAATAGATGTTATATAATTATCATTGTTCCCTGTAATCATCAAATCATCAACATAGACAACTAGATATACAATTGATTTTCCAATTTTCTTGACAAATAAAGTTAAATCATCTAGGCCAAAAATTTTGTAATTCAACTTAAGGATGTGTTCAGTTAATTTTTCATACCAAGCATGGGATGCTTGTTTCAATCCATATATTGATTTTACCAATTTGCATACCTTATTTTCGTTGCCTTTGACATCAAAGCCCTCAGGCTGAAACATGTAGACATCCTCTTTCAAATCTCCATTCAAAAAAGTCGTTTTTACATCCATATGATGTATCTTCTATCCTTTTTGTACTGCAAGAGAAAATAGAGTTCTGATTGTGCCCCATTTTGTTGTAGGAGCAAAAGTCTTTGTGTAATCAACACCTTCCTTCTGATCACAACCTTTAGCTACAAGTCTGGCCTTATATTTGTCAAGTGAACCATCTCCCTTATACTTGACTTTATAGACTCATTTACAACCAATGGGTTTGATGCAAGTAGGAGGATCCACCAACCTCTATGTGTATTTTTTTTTAAGGGCATCATATTCCTTCTTCATTGCATCATTCCCTTCATCACAATTAGTAGCTTCTTCAAAAAAACTAGTTTCATAATTGTGGAATAATTAAATTCACAATCATGAGAAACATTACTTATAAAAGAAATTATTGTCTCATAATCATCATATTTTCTTGGAACTTTTCGAATACGAGTGGATCTTCTCAAATGTTGTTGAAGTGGTTATGAGGGCTGCTCATCCTGAAGTATAGGTTCTTCAGGAAGTTGTCCATCCATAAATACAAGTTCTTCACGAACACTTTCTCACTCTGCAGAAACAACATTATCTTCCAAATTTTTCTCAACAGGAACATCTTCATGAATTAAAGATGGGAAACCCACAAACTAATCCAGTATGGGAACCCCCCTTTAGTATGCGGAACTGTGTTTTCATATTCAAAATAAAATTTCTTGGATGTAATTTTTTCTAAATGAGAAAGTTGTATATCAACAATGGAGAAATCTTTTTCATATTCTAAAAAAATGAAATCTCTGGAAAGAAAATTTTATTTTTTTCTTCATCATATAACTTGTATGCTTTTGAAGTACTGGAATAACCCAGAAAAATACACTTTCGGCTTCTGGCATTTAATTTGTTTCTTTGATGCTTAAGAATAAGTGCATAACAAGTAGATCCAAAAACTTTAAAATGTTGAATTGGTAGTAACTTGTTGTACCAAAGTTCATATGGTGATTTGTTGTTGATGACAGAAGGACATCTATTTTTAATGTATGTTGCATAGAGTACCGCTTCTCCCCAAAACATTAACTTGACATTTTTGAAAAACATCATTGATCTAACCATGTTAAGCAAAGTCCTATTCATCCTTTCCGCAACACCATTTTGTTGTGGATTATAAAGAATAGTAGTTTGGTTTTGATGTCATTTTCTCTTAAATATTGCTCAAAAGATTTAGAAGTATATTCACCTCCATTATATGTTCGTAATTGTTATCACTCAGGTTGTTCCTTAGGAAAATTCTAAGGAGGGAATACGGCCGAGGTAACCACAGACCAATCTTTTAGAAGAAGATTCTAGCCAATCTGCCTCCAGAGAGGGCTCTCTCTTTATAATTTAGCTTTGTTTTTAGATTATATTAGGTTAGTTATGAAGTACAAGGGTTTTGTTTTGAGTTTTGGATGGTGGTGTTCTGTAGAACAGGGTTGCGAGTCTGAGAGGTTCAATCCATTGGGCTAATGGAGTCTAGGAGGTTGAACCACTGGATATGGTCTCTTTGACAGAAGGAGGTACTACAAAGCAGGGTAATCAGTCATAGAACAATTCATAAGCTGAATTAGATGGGATGGAGTCTGCGGTTGGAGGGCAGTTAAGAATCCTTCAACATGCAGACAGAAAGAAAGTGAATGACTATGACCAAGAAGCAATTAAGAATTTCTTAGCATTAAATCAATATGTAAGAACCAGGGAAACAGGAGCAGTTAAGAATTCCTATTTATGCTGATCCTGAAGAAAACATTAATAATAATAAAGATTGAACACAAAGTGTAAACAAACAAATTTTGTGCTATTCTTTTTCTCTATTATTAAGATCATGAAACATATATGATGCATATAAACTTCATAAACAATAAAGCACAGGTGAGGAGAAACTTATTGATCCATAACATGACACAAGAATTCTGTAGCTGAGCCCAGAGCATCAATTCCACATTCAGATAGTGCAGTGATAATGAAATCCAACATCTTTTGTATTGAACAGATTCTCAAAGTTACATCGCAGTCCAGAGAAGATATTACCAACCAACCCTGAATACTTCATTTGGGGAGGCATTTATACAAAAAGTGTTTACAAAATATCTGGATGAGAAAATATCAAGCAATAAATTCATCCATCTACTTTACAGGAGAAGTAAATGATGTTGGAAACAGAGAGAAATGAATGCAAAAGTAACTGTTGTTGTGTTGGCCACTTCAATTGGTCAGATATGTTGACTTTTACGCTTAGTGAGTCGACTGGCAACTGTCTTTTATTGATATCCCGCGCTGCTGCCCCGGTTTCTTCGATTGTACTTGGACCGTCTTTATACGTTGTTGCTCCAGCTTGATCCTTGTTTCCTGCTATTTTCTTCTTCATGGCATATGATACCAAATTTCAACCTTCCAAATCTATAAACAGAAATTAAAGACATGTTTATAAAATTTCCAACATTCTTTGCCACCATTGGTCTCCTAGTAACTGATGTCTTTTCAATTTCCTTAAAGTCTCATCAGCATTAGTGTATATGAAGAAATCAGGCTGGACTGTGAAAAGATGTCTTATTTCATGTTCAATGTAAAACAGATTTTTCAAACTGTCATACCGACTCCATCCTGATGGGAGTGCTCTTTCTTCTGAAGTGCTTGATGAGGCTGTGATTTGATCTGTAACATATGTATTCACCTTGTGAGCATAGTTTTTATGTGTCATTAGTTTATGATCATTGGTTAATAAACTGGGCAGACCCTTTTCCTGCAAAACTGTAAACTTCTCTGTAAAAGCATTTATCCCTACTTGCATGTCCTAGCACTTCCTTTCTAGATTTTGTATGAAGTTCTTCATGGTCAGAACTCTCTTGACTGTTTGAATGGTGCCTGTCCTGTCTTTGATTTCCAGTGATACTATTTCTTCACTGGTGTGGGTATTTAAAAAGTGTATTAATCTGTTGGCCTGCTCGAGCATGTGTCCCAATAATGTCCTGGCCTTTTGAATCTCTACTCGGGCTTGTACTATCAAGTCAATTTTCTCATGGATTGTTTGTATTGATCTCCATTGATCAATGATAGATTGCCCAATATTAGTCCACAAGATCTTTTTAATTTCTGCTAGAGGTTTGTGAAGAGAAAGATCCTTTTCTAAGGATCTTACCTTGTTTTCCAATGCTTTTACTTCTCTTGTCTTTTCTGCAACAGTCATTTTTGATTTATCATAACTTATTTCTAGTTTAGCCAATTTGTCTTTGGCCTCTTTAAGCTCTGACATTTGGAGTTCTAACTCTTTTACTACCTTCAGCAGCTCTTCCATGCTCATGCTGGTATCTGGTACTGTTGTTGTTGCTGCTGAAGTATCTGTGGTTGATGTACCTGTTGCTGGGACAGTGGGAGGTACTGCTGTTATGGTTGTAGGAGGAGTAGTTGTGCTTGTTGGAGCTGTTTCTGGTGGCTGGGAGGTCGACACTCCCTGCTTTTCCTGTAATGCCTTCTCCAATTCCTGCTCTGTCTCATTTAGCCTTTGATTCATTTTCATTAGCAAATCCATTAAGTCTTCCTCTTCCTTTTGCTGCACTACCTCTGTGGTTTGTGGATGTATTGTAATTGGCAGCTTTAATTTCTTTTTGAGGCTGCAATGTCTTCTTTCTTCTTTTTCATCAATGCCTTTATGCCCTTGGCATCCTTGGGATCATGTCCCAGCTCAATGATAATTTCTTCCAAGGATTTGATCCTATTATCCTTGGCTAATGAGGAAGCCTTTTCCAATTCTAATTGGGCAGAGGTGTTATGCAATGAATTCTGCAATTTGTGAGCTAATAATGCCTTGTCTGCCAAGGTGGAGTACACCATTTCTCCGGTTTGCTTATGTAATTCAATCTGGTCCATTGGATGGATATCTTTGGAGAGAACTTCCAGATTGGTCCTGATATAATCAGTAGCTGACTGTGGCTGCTGCATTGTGGGCTTGAAGTGACTAAGGGTCATTTTCCCTTCTTGAATATCATATGTTGCCATTAACCTTTGCTGATTTGTGGGAGCCATTCTCAGCAATTGATTATAAAGTTGAATTCTTATTGGCTCATTTCTTGCCTTTATTTCAGTAAATGCTCTCTTAATGTCCGAGCCTTGCTTGCTTTTTTTCTTGTTTTGTGACCTGGTGGATGTAATCTCCACAATGTGATGTCTCTCTAGCCCTTGCTGGTATGAACTAGCTGATGTTTCCAAATTTGGAGGAGTCTGTTGTTTAGTCTTTCCCTCACCTCTTGGGCTGCTTGTTGTCTCTTCCATGAGTTCCTCTTCAGAGTAAGGATTTAACCTTTGCCTCTTTTCCCCTGGCTGCCCTGCTGGTCCACTTACAGGTGTGCTTTCCTCTCTGTCTCTTTTGTTGCCTCTTTCCTCTCTTGGAGTTTGTAATACAGGGATTTCAGGCACCTTAGTCTGTGTTGAAGGACCTTGCCCTTGGCCTTGTTCCTTTGAGGTGTCTGGCTAGTCTGTCATTGTTTCTTGCTCTGTGTCTATTACCTCCTTACCCTTTACTAATCCGGTGCTGGCCTTTTGTGTGGACTGCTGAGAAGTCCCGGCAAAAGTTGTATCACCTCCTATGTGCTGAGGCAGCTTGAAGGATACCTGTCCAAAAGAGTCCAGGTCAAGAGTTTTTTCAATTCCTTCCATGGCCTTTTCCAATTTCTCTTCTTCAATAATTTCTTCCACTAAGGTGCCTTCTAACCATTCTTGTTGATTAGCATACTGCTGGATTTCATGGACTTTGCAATGAACATATGGAGCTAGGTTGCTTTTGACTTTTATATAACTTATAAAATGATTGGGGTCATATGGAGCCCAATAGAAGCTTTGTTTCAGCTTAAGTTGCTCCCCTAAAATCTTATCAACCTCTTCCCAGGATTCCCTTTTGTTGAAGATAAAAGGGCCCAATTGATTTCTTATTTTCAGCTATGCCTTTTTCTTAGCCTTGCAGAAATGGATTATGTCTGTATGGATAAACTGCCTGAAGTACTCCAGTGAAAAAAGCCTCATAGGCAAAAATTTGGGTAGCTTGTAGGGGCATAGTTCACAGCCATATATTCGGATTTCAGTGTGATTCTGGTAAAAGTACAAGTCACCTATGTTGTAGCTTTTGGAGAGCTGTAAAATTTTCTGCATTTCATCAGAGAGTCTAGCAGGAGGAGTTGTCACCAATAAGGAAGAGGTTGGGTGTATGAACAGGTCAATGAATTCACAATAAGTATAAGGGGAGTCATTAACATGGTGGAAGACTGAGGTCCAAAAGATTACAGACCTTCGCTCTCCTTTGAGATCTAATTTTCTGAGGGAAATTTGAAAACTATCTGGTTGATTGAATAGCAACAAATGATATATGTATGATGTGTATTTAAACACTCTTTCTCTGTCCATGCTCATGAATTGTTCATGGATCTTATCAGCTATGAAGGTGGCATAATCATACTTGACAGCAGGGGGCTGTCCTGGAGTAAAAATGGATAGCAAAACTAATGTGATCTCATCAACATACTCCGTTGTTTTAAATCCCAGGATATAAGAGATCATGTCAATAATGAACTTCCCAGCCTCATTGAACCAAACATGGACATAGGGAGGAGGCTCTGTGGGCTGGCGATCTGGTCTTATAAATGTTTGAGCAATCCGGGTTAACTCTGACTTGGACAGTTTGGCACCTTGGTCAAGCAAAAACCCCATGGAAAGCGGAGTCAGAGGTTAAGTTGGCTTAAAGTGCAGCATTTCATTTATGGATTCAGGGGTGATGTAAAAGAGGACATTTCCAAAAGGGGCCATCACTGCTCTTTGAATGGGCTCATAATGGCATGGCATTGGTGAATGAGTTCAGGGAATACATTCACTGAAGGGAGGTAGTACATGGGCATGTTGGACTCCCAAATTCCATAGACA
The DNA here is from genome assembly GCA_000404065.3 of Pinus taeda. NCBI lineage: Eukaryota > Viridiplantae > Streptophyta > Pinopsida > Pinales > Pinaceae > Pinus > Pinus taeda. The sequence goes on along the minus strand of APFE031356773.1, from coordinate 214,899 downwards.
TCAGCATTGTTGCGGTAGCTATTCCTAATTTCACAAATTGGTTGGAGATGAGGCTTATCACCCCTTAAGTCATTAATCTGAAAATCCTTGTCAGCTAAAGGTATCCATTCCAGTTCTTTGTGTGGAGCATTGAGAGGTGCAACATTCAGGGCCACTGGAGCCTCCATTGTTCAACAATTTGGGATTTTTCAATTTGGAATTTGGGTCTTTTGAGGCACAAAATAGACAAAACAAGAGTTCTGGGGTTTTTCCTCTGGGAATTGCAGATTGAAGTTAATTCAAATTTTAACTTGTTGGGTGAATCTCACAGTGGAAAACGAAGCTTGCAAGGTTTTTCGGTCAAAATGGACAAAAACAGTGGTAATGGTGCGCTTGTAGAAAGTAGTTTGACGTTTTGAGCTTGAATTTGGGCGTTTTTTGGAAAATTTGCAGAGGAAAGTTAAAAACAGTGGGCTTGGGAACAAGATTTGGGTAAATACTTGTTCTTATCAGCTCCCTAGGTGAATTTTATAGCGAGACACGAAATGTACAGGATTTTTGGTGAGAAGTAGGTAACAGAGCGGTCTTGGCACACTGATATGAAAGCTATACACAGAATTTAATCCGGAATTTGGCATTTTTGGTGTGATTTTACAGTGGAAAACTTTCAAAACCCAGGTTCAGAGGGTAAAGTGGGTAAATACCTGGGTTTTGGATGTGCACGCGACTAATCTGCAGGTTTGGATGACAATTTGCAGCGTGGAAGGCCGAAGTATGCTGGTCGGGTGGTGGACTGGAGTTCTGGTGGTCGACTTCGTCGTGATTTGCATGCACAGGCTCCGTAAACGCAACCAATAGAAAATGCGTGAAAATGACATATCCATGGGTTTTGACAAGAAATTTGGCTTTATGGGCTTTTTGGCGCTTTTTTGTGATGACGTCAGCATGACGTAAATTTTTGTCGTGTAGCGGGGACGTGGCGATGATGTGGCAGATGACATGGAGGTGAGGTGGTGGATGACGTGCAGGTGACGTCATCGGATGACGTCAGTGGGGGTTCAGCGGGGGCGGTATATGGTATTCCTCGCACTGCTTTTGGGACAAAGGTTGTTTCGGGCGGAGGGGATGTGATGACGTCGGGCGAGCGACGCGTGTCTTTTGTACGGCGGGAATACCGCTTTTCATCTGAAAGTAACTTTCGTACATCGGAGGGGTTCTGATATTGACGTGGGCCATCGGATGGGAAAGCCTAGATCCGACGGTTGATGAATTTTGGGGTTGGTGGGAAGCTATCGTACGGGGACCCACCGTAATATTTCACCGAGTTTATAATGTTTACGGGTTAAACCTTTGGTTATCAGGGTCTACACGGGTTAAGTTAATTAATCCACCAAATGTTGATTAATTCCTTTAAAACGGCGCGTTGATGGATTATTAAAAGGTTTCAGATAAACCTTTTAACTCCAACTGTATAATAACATATGGCTTATAGTGTAGCCAAGGGTGGGATATTTAGTTTTCTTCGGGTTTTCATATATAAATATAGTAGGGGGGGGAAGATTTTATGTAGGAATTGTATAATAGAGTTAATCGGTTAAAATGAAAAATATATTCAAACAAAGCACTAAGTGAAAATGTGGAACTTAGGCTTAGGGGAGTGAAAGGTATCCAAATCATGAATTTGGAAACTTAGCAAAATGGAAGAAAAGCACTTTACACAAGAAATGTGGCTTTAATATCCTAAGTGAAAACAGAGTTTCACTTACTCTTTTTCATGCAATGAAGTGAACTAGGAGCACTGAGCAGATCTCAGTGTCCTTGGAGGGAGGTTAGTGAGTGATTGATGGGAGGGGAATGAGGGGAAGTTAGACATGCATCATTTGATCTGTCACCACCTAGTTGCCATGGTGTTTAGAATAGCGATGAGGTGAATCATCTTCAAAAAGACAAAATTGTTCATAAACCTGCTTCTGCAACATCAAAACTACCTTCCCAGCCTACTGATCCTATCATTTTTTCTTCTTTCTTTCTTGGGTGCATTTGAACTAGCAAACCCTTTCTCTTCTTTTCTTTTAGCTGCCCTCCTATCTAAGTCTATCCTTTTTTCTTCCAAGGGCTCATATTTAGCTGTTGAGACCCTTTGCTTCTCTAGCTAACTACTTGTCTGCCAAGCTTGAACTGTTTGGACAGACTTTATTCTCTATTTCTAAGACAAGTAAATTCAAATATGGACCTGGCCAAGATTTGAGTTGTTAGGACATCCATCAACTGTGACAAAAGTCAACTGATTGTAGACGATGAAATTCTTCAACAAATGGAACAGTAGTGGCATTTTGGACTAGCACATTTTCCTAGATTTTTCTTTGGGGTTCATTTCTTTCATTTTTTTCTTTGATCATCTTATTTTTCTTGCCCTTTGATTTTTCTTTTAGGGCACACCCTCTTTTCATTTTTTAATTTTTTTTTCTTCGAATATGGAACACCTTTGCAACCAGCAAATGGTTTGAACATATTAGGCCTTATCAATGACAATCATGAAAAATGACACCTATTGGTATAGGAACCTAACAGTAATATACCAAAATTTTGTTGAGTTTCATTTTTAACCATAGCAAGAAATGTTTTGAACACATCAAAAGCTTGTGATTTTTCCTTCAAAAGATAAACCCAACATATCCTCAAATAATCATCAATAAAGGTGAGTATATATTTATTTCCATTGGCAGTTGGTACAAGCATAGGTCCACATAAATATGAATGTATAAGACCTATTTTTCTGGAAGATCTTGAAACATAATTATGAAATGGTTGTTTACAATGTTTCCCCAAAATGCAAGCGTCACATGGTGTGAGCTTTCTTGGAATAGTGGGGAAACCCTTAATGCCTTTCTCTTTCATAATTCTAATGTCGTTATAGTTGATATGACCAAATCTTGCATGTCATAATAAATTAGAAGGAAAAAGATTATTTTGCTCCACTAATAGAGTTGAATTTGAAGCAGATTGTGTAGTAGATGGAGTGATATTTAATTTCAACGGTATACCTTATTTTACACTAGTCATAATTACTGAATTACTATTTGCTCTGCGGATTTCAATTATGCCATCAAAAATATGGATTGATGATCCAAATGGATCCTAGAAAACCCTCTAAGTCTTCAAACATTCAAAACTATCGCAAAAGAAGAACCTGTTAAAAAGTCGGATTACACTATCGGGAGGCAAAAACATGGAGAAAGCAGTGAAAACAGGCTTATTGGAGGCTTAAAACAACTTTGTATCGAAGCTGTCAGATCTGGCCGATCAACGGTCTAGATCCGATCAGCAAATCGCAATAGGCGATAGCAGGCAGAGGATATCAGAGCACACCATATGGAACTTGCGATAGCGATCAGTGGAGTCAACGAGGACCGTCAATCAAGCGCGCAAATCAATGAGCCAAGTTTCATCGCAGTATCGCTATTCGGACCCGATGGAGTTATAGACGATATTCTATATATTTTGAAATCCAGAAAGCGGCAATTTCCTTTATATTCACATTTCCGCTAAATGAATGGATTACAAAGGAAATGCGCCTGATGCGATATTGCGAACCCGATGGAACTTATAGATGCGATATTATAACATTTCAAGTCCAACATGAGCGGGATTTCATATTTTAATGTATTTTAAATATAAAAGGGAAATCACGATATAAGCGGGATTTCGGGCGAGCCAAAGGCGGTAAGTGGTTTGGCCCGAGTTTCGCCCAATCCCATACATTAGCTGCCATGTGTCCAGGCTAAGGAGAGAGAAAACCACTCTTATCAAGAAATTAACCCCCGTATGAAAGCGCCGCTCGAAATGAACCACAACCGTTGGATCTAGATCTCCCAAATCAATGGTGGAGATGCGATGTCGATATGCAGTCGGACCCGATAGGAGTTATAAGGCATAATTGATAACATTTCAAATCCAATAAATGGAAGTTTGGCTATTTTTCACAGTTTTTAATGTATTTCTCTGTGAACACAGAGAACGTCGTTTCCAGGGATTTCAAAGGCCCGATGACCCATTCTGTTACAGAACATGTGGCCACCATCCCTAAAAGAGTTTAGCAATGATTTCTAACACTCAGAGGGGGATCTAAGCAGACAAAGATCAGGAAGCCAGAGAGTTCGAGAAGGAGAAATGAATAGACAACGCCGATTGGCTTTATAGCCACAAACAGAGAGCAAACAAAGACAGGCAGTGCTAAGACAGAGCGAAGACAAAGATAGAGAGTGATAGAGAGAGTCTGTGTACTCAGAGAGGCTTGAGGGGTTTAAAAAAAACTCTTGTTGTTGTATATGTTGTGTGTTGAGACTTAAATTGAGTTCATACTTTTGTAAAACTTTGTTTTTGAAGACATAATAGAGAGGTCACCACTGAAGGCTAGACCAGGAGACGTAGCCCAGGAGTGTTGGGTGAACTCCTTATTAAACTTGTTGTGTTTATGTGTGTTGTCTATTATGTTCTTTAACTGCTTCATTGTCTATGTATTTTGCAATCTTATCAATCCATTGCACAAAGTAACATAAGAATATCCAAGCACATGAGTCTATAATACCTTAATAATTGTCTAAGATCTCATTAACAGATCAAGTGGTATCAAAGCTTTAGGTTTGCTAATGTTAGACAATCTTGTGCTAGATTGTTGAATGCTAACTAGGTCAAAGCTCAAATTAGGAGAAGGAGAACTGGTTGAGGCCAACCCAAAAATTGGAAGAGTCTATCCTAGAAGGAAAATAGCAGAAGAAATTCCCTTGGAATCAAACTCCCAGTTCATGGACAATTTCATGACCATGAGAGCCATGGTAGAAGAGATGTATCGAGAATTTAAGAAAGGTCAAGGTGAAGATACTTCAATCTCCAAACAAGACAAAGGAACAGAGGAACCTCTTCTAGATGGTCATTCAGAAGGCAAAGGGAAAGGGAAAGAGCCTCCTCTATCAACAACGCCTTCTAGCCCTTTGATTAAATTAGATGCAAAATTTGATTTGCCAATATATGATGGAGAATTAAATGCAGAAAAGTTAGATAACTGGATTAAACAAATTGATGTATATTGCAGGGTGCAGAACATCGATTCAGAAAGGAGAAAGATTCAGCTGGCCAACCTTCGCCTTGGAGGAACTGCCCTAGTGTGGTGGGAAGGCAGGACACAAGCTGATTTGAAGAAGCATGGTAAAATTATTTCTACCTAGAGTGAATTTGTTTCTACCATTAAAAAACAATTCTATCTACTAGCTTATATGCAGCAAGCAATGATGAGTTGGCAAACTCTTCACCAATTAAAGGGGCAAAGTGTACAAAGCTATACCCAGGAATTTAGAAAAAGAGCTTTAATTCTAGGCATTTCTTCTAGACTCACTTGAAACTTTGTTGAAGTAATATGTGGTCTACACAGCTATTTTAGGCACACCATTCTCATGTTTAACCCCACTAGCATAGATGAGGTATTTGTTCAGGCTACACATCTAGAGGCTAGAGGCAAGAATGTGAACCCAGAGATTGGGGGATCATCAAAACCCACTGCAAGTAAGAACAAGGAAAAGAGGAAGCAGAAATGGAAAGAGAGGAAGGCAAACACTGTACAGAAAGACAAACCTTCCTGCACTCACTGCAAGAAGGATGGACATGATGATGAACACTGTTGGTCTTTGCATCCGGAGCTGAAACCCAAGAAGTTCAATGGTAAGAAGAAGAAGAATGTTGTTGCTATTCAGAAAGATTTGGGGTCAGACTCAGGTGATGAAACAACAGTCACAGCCATAGGTATAAAAGGTAAAAATTTTGAAGCATCTACCAGTAATTCTGCACAATCTATTGATAATGAGGAAAATGAGAGGAAAAGACATGAGCTTTTTCATATTAGAGTTATTTCCAAGCATCAAAAGATTGATACTTTATTTGATAGTGGTTCACAAGTAAACTTGATTTCTAATGAAATTGTAAAGAAGTTGGGACTACTAACCACACCTCACAAGAAGCCATATCCATTAGGTTGGGTATGTGATAAAGCAAAGCTACAAGTGACTAGACAATGTAAACTTAGGTTTGATTTTGGGTCAACTTTTGTAGATGAGGTTGAGTTAGATATAGTTCCCTTGGATATAGGTGGTATTGTTTTAGGAAGTCCATACTTGTATGATAGAAAAGCCATTTTCTATGGAACTGAAAATAAGTATCAACTCACAAAAGATGGAATAGAATATATTGTATGAGCTCATCATCTCAAAAATAACTACACTCTCATAAACTCAGGGTAGATGAAAAGAATTGTAAATTCATGCAAGCAATTTTTACTAATAGTTGTAAAGGAAAAGAACCCTGATAAAACCAATGCATTTGAAGGTTGTGATGCTAAACAGAAAGTTGATTTAGAAAAAGATTTAGAAAAATTTGTTTCAAAATATGATATCCTATTTCAATAACCTAAAGGTCTACCAACCAAAAGGGAAATTGTACATGATGTTCATTTGCAGCAAGATGCTCCATTGCCTAACATTGGAATGTACAAGTTATCTGCTTTAGAGAATGCAGAGATCAAGAAGCAGGTACAGGAGTTGCTCGATAAAGGGTTCATAAGACCAAGCACATCCCCATGTGGATCTCCAATCGTGTTGGTGAGAAAGAAAGATGGTTCGTGGAGGACGTGCATTGATTATAGAGCACTGAATAAAATAACGATCAAGAATCGTTATCCTCTTCCTTGCATTGATGATCTATTAGATCAGCTGAAAGAATTTGTTTACTTTTCTAAGTTGGACTTGCGTAGTGGCTATCATCAGGTCAGAGTAACAGAACAAGATGCATGGAAGATTGCTTTCAAAACAAAGCAAGGGCTGTATGAATGGCTAGTTATGCCTTTTGGCTTAACTAATGCTCCTGCCACTTTCATGAGAATTATAAATGATGTACTCAGGCCTTTTATTGATGATTCTGTAATTGTAAATTTAGATGAAATTCTTGTTTTTAGTAAAACATGGGAATAACATTTAAAGCATGTAAAGCAGACTCTAGATGTTTTGAAAAGAGAAAATCTCTATGTTAAATTATCAAAATGTGAATTTGGTAAAAAATCTTTGAATTATTTGGGTCATATTGTAGGGGGTGGTGAATTGAAGATAGATCCCTCTAAGGTTGAAGTCATTGTGA